>LLCB01000512.1:0-27592 GCA_001414345.1 Hymenoscyphus infarciens
TAGCTAGTATACTTTAATATATCTTATATAGATATATTTAGTTATCTAGAGTATTAAATATTAGTATTATCTACTAAATAAGCTTAAAAGACTCTTAAATTAAGAGAGAATCTTCTATTTAGTTATATCTCTACTAGCTAGTATACTTTAATATATATTATATAGATATATTTAGTTATCTAGAGTATTAAATATTAGTATTATCTACTAAATAAGCTTAAAAGACTCTTAAATTAAAAGAGAATCTTCTATTTAGTTATATCTCTATTAGCTAGTATACTTTAATATATATTATATAGATATATTTAGTTATCTAGAGTATTAAATATTAGTATTATCTACTAAATAAGCTTAAAAGACTCTTAAATTAAGAGAGAATCTTCTATTTAGTTATATCTCTACTAGCTAGTATACTTTAATATATCTTATATAGATATATTTAGTTATCTAGAGTATTAAATATTAGTATTATCTACTAAATAAGCTTAAAAGACTCTTAAATTAAGAGAGAATCTTCTATTTAGTTATATCTCTACTAGCTAGTATACTTTAATATATATTATATAGATATATTTAGTTATCTAGAGTATTAAATATTAGTATTATCTACTAAATAAGCTTAAAAGACTCTTAAATTAAGAGAGAATCTTCTATTTAGTTATATCTCTACTAGCTAGTATACTTTAATATATCTTATATAGATATATTTAGTTATTTAGAGTATTAAGTATTAATATTATCTACTAAATAAGCTTAAAGGTCTCTTAAATTAAGACTAGAAACTTTATTAACTTATTTATTTACTTTATTATATATAAATATTAATACTCTCTATTATTTATAAGTAGTATAGAGTATATTAAAGCCTCTTAATCTCAGAGGTAAACAAGTAAGTTTCAAGTTAAGTTCTTAAATATTCATATATCTCAATTATTTATATACTAGTACTTTTACTTATAATTTAAGTACACTCTACTATATATAAAGTATATCTTTGTTTATAATTCAAGAGGCTTTATAAAGTCCTCTCTTAAGTTTACTAGGTCGTCGTTCTACTCTAGTAAATAGCGTATAATCGTTAAGTTATTAAACTTAAGAGACTATCCGCCCTAGTTATATATCCTAGAGATATTCTACCCTAATATACTTATAAGATATCTTACCCCTTCTTAGTAAAAGGTATATATACTATAGATACTAGAGTCTATCTCTCTAATCTCAATAAGGTTCTTATAAAAAGCTTTAAGAAAGGTATCCTAGGACTAAGTAAAGTAAGTAATTAATAAAAGCTTCTTAAAATAAGAGAGAATACGTAGTATACTTATAATTAGCTTATTCTCTTTAATAAGGATATCATAGATAGTATAGCGTTGAAAAAGATATCTCTTAGTAATTTAAGAGTAATAGATCTACTTTAAAAGAGCCTTTATAGAGTATATATAAGGCTTCTCTTTGTTATAATAAAAGTAAAAAGGTTAGACCTTTTTTAATAAATTAGTAAAAGAAGTAGAGAGAGAGAGAGAGAGAGAGAGAGAGAGAAAGAGAGAGAGAGAGAGTATTATACTTACTACTAAACTAGTACGTTTTATAGAACCTTAAAGTAAGCCTAATCTCCTTACTATTATCGTCTCCTATCTACTTAATATAATAATATTTAATATTAAGTACTTCGTTAATATAAAGTAGGTATAAAAAGGTAAGAAGATATACTACTTATATTATATAGCGTTACCTCTCTCCTACCTACTAAGACTTCTCTTTAACGTTACTCTAATTACTATTAAAGTCTTTTAAATCCTAAGAGCTATTTATATTATAAAGAAGCTTTAATTTATTCTTAGTAAGCTAGCGTATACTTATTAAGACCTTCCCTACTTATATCTAAAAGTAAGTAAATTAGTCTCTTACTTTTAAAGAGTAATAAAAGAAGATTAAATATATCTTTTTCTTAAGTAAGAAGGTTATATATATACTTATATCCTTTAATACTAAAGGATTATTATTAAATAGACCTTATATCGTCTTCCGCTACTCCTAGGTTCCTTGATTATACTATTAACAGAAACCTTAGAAAGTAGCCGCTCTTATCTTTTAAGCTTTTAAGTAGAAGTCTCTCTTAATACTATCCTTCCCTTTATAATACTTAGTGATCTAAGAGATTATAAAGTTAAGTATATACTTAGTAAATTATTTAAGTACTTAAACTTTACCTATTAAAATAATATAAAAGAGAAAGCCCTTTTAAAGACTTATATATTACTTTTAAGTACTAGTAGTAAGAGCAGCTTTCAAAAGCTTCTTAACGTCTTCTCATAAAAGTTCAAGGTTAAATTCCTTCTTAGCCTTAAGAGTAATATTCTTAAGAAAGGCGTTACTTACTCTATTAAGAGTATTACGAGCTTTAAGTATATTCTTATTAATATCTATAATATTTAAGAACTCCTCTCTAAGCTTTTAAGCTAGCTCTTAACTCTTAATATAATCTATAATTAAATAAGATAAGAAGAGGATAATTAAAAGAGAGATAAGTAAGAGAGAATAATTTAAAAGAGAATATTTAAGAGAGAATATTCAAGAGAGAATAATTAATTAAGAGAATAATCAATTAAGAGAATAATTAATTAAGAAGATAATCAAGAGTAGAGAGTTAAAAGAATACTCTTTAAATTTATTAAATTCCTTCTTAAAGTAAGAGCTTAAAAAGAAAGTAATTAATATTATAGTATACTAATACCTCGTATACTAGCCTCCTCGCATACCAAAGCCTCTTAAATTCAAAAGCCTAGGAGACTAAACTAGACAATTATACCTAAACCTATACCTTCACTTTCCTACTCTATTTATTCATCTTTTACTTCCTTATACTCTTTTATCCTCTCTTAATATACCTCTAAAAAAGCCTAGAGTAAAGAAGAAGAAAAAGAGTACTTAATTAGCTTAAGAGCTTATATACTTGTCCTCTGCCCCTAAGTTCTCTAATTTGCTTAATACTACGTATTTAGCTTGAACTAATCTAGATTTTAATAATCGTTACCCTTATAAGCGATTTATACTCTTTAAAACTACTAGACGATTTACTAAGTAAGATTTTAAAACACCTACTAAATTTACTCTTAAAAGGTAGAAGAAAGACCTTCTTTTATAAGAATATAAGAAATAAGCAGCGGCTAACCTTCTTCTCTACCTCTACCCCTACTCTCACTCTTATACCCCTTCTTCAAAGCGAGCCCCTTCTAGTACTAAGACGTCTAGTAAACACTATATATACTACTACCACCTTTATAAGTATAAATACTAAAGTACTTATAATTACCTCTTTTAAACAAGCTCTTATTCGAAGAATTCAAAGCTTTTAGCTTTAAAAAGAGCTAAGTATAAGACTAGGATTAATACTCCTAGTATACTAATTTCCTAGCTAACGTTTAAAGCTTAGCTAAAAGCTTCTAAAATTTAGAGAGCAAAGAGAAAGAGAAAGAGAGAGATAATAGTAGATATCTCTAAGCTTAGCCTTACAAGTATTACTACTAATAAAGTAAAGGTAGATACAGCTATAAAGTATAAGAATATTAAGTATATCTTTTAGAATTAGAAGCATAGAAGTACTTCAATTAAGATAAAAGGTATACCCCTCTCTTTAAAGTACTAAAAGAGCGTGCTCAGTGTAGTATAAAAGAAGGTAGCGACCTTATAGCGTTATAAGATAAACTAGTATAGTATAAGTAACGCTTCTTAAATTAAGAAGTAATTACTAATATATTAATAGCTTTATTTCTTTACCTAGGATTATATATATAAGAGAGATTAGGAGCTCTTTTAATAGTACTTTAAAGATAAGAATAGAAAGAAAGTAGGCGTAAAAGGTATATATAATAACGTTAAATTAGCTCGCTAGTAGGAGAACGAGATATCTATAAGTTTAGCTTAGAATAATCCTTAATTTAAAACTAAATATATATACTCTAAGAATAGGAGTATATATACGTGTATAAAGGATTAACCGATTATATAGAGATATTAGAAGTAGAATAACTATATAAGTGTCTAGAATATATATAGTAATCTAATAAAAGAAAAAGAAGATTAATTATATATAAATACCTCTAAAAGTAAGAGATAATCTTTAAAAGTAATAAATATATTATAAGAAAAGCGAGAAAAGTATAGCCTAGCTAATTCTAATAAGTCTCTTAATTTAAGAGGCTCTTACTAAGCTTACCTACGCTTATATACGTGTATACTTAATTAATTTTTTTTTTTTAAAACCCTAGAAGTAAAAGAAGTATAAGAGGCTCTTTTCTAGTACTTTTAGTATATAAAAAAGCACTTTTAGAATATAAATAAAAGAGGCGTAGCCGAGGAGGCTACTTAGATTAGTTAATAGTTTAGACCTAGGCGTCTTATAAAACTAGACTATCAACTACCTACTCTAGAAGCGCTTCGTATACGTTATATAGTAAAAATACTATAGAAGCCTATACTAATAGGAAGAGAGCTTCTAACTTGCTAGTTAATAGTTTAGAAAGCAGGGTTTTAGTAGAATAGAGTAGAATAGATGTTTTAGATATAGTAGATTTAATAAAGCAGAAGAGACTCTCTTAAACTAAGAGATATTAACACTTAAAAAGTTAAGTATAATATAAAAGGCTCTTTTACTTTATACTTAGTAGATAAATTAATTATTAACTAATTAATCTATCTAATCAATTATAGCTCTTTTAATTCACTTTTATATATATAACTTAAGTGTTTTTATTATACTAATATTCTTAGTTTTAGTAATAGTAACACTATCAAAAGTCTACTAAAGTTATAATTTTTAATAATTTATTACTTAACTCTACTACGTCTATTTATTATACTTTCTTTATTAAAATACTCTATTAAGCTTAAAAAGTAAATATATCTATTTATCTTTTAATTTAAAGCTCTTTTAAAGAAGTGATATTAATAGAGAGCTATTGCCAGCTCTAAGATATTAGTAGTTAGGATATATAAGTAGCTTCTTATAGATCGTATTTATATATATTACTTTAGATCATAACAGCGCTACTAAAAGAAGTCTAATTTAGATGATTTTAAGTATATTAGAAGCGTAATTACTCGCTCTTTAGATATATATAGACTAGTATATAGTAGGGTAGTGTTATCTTAATAGAATCTATTTAAAAGGGAGTATATATAAATAGGTGGTTTTAGGGTAGGGTTAGGGCTAAGACTTAGCGCTCTTAGCATAGGGCTAGGGCCGAATCGGGGCTAGGGCCGAATCGCAAAACTGTCAACCGCGCCGTCTTACATCCTAATTCCACCAACTTTCCGCCAAACCCCAAAATAACACAACACTTCTTCAAGGCCACTCAAAGCTACGACATTCCTTTCCATTGAAGGCGGTATCGCGGGGACACCGCAAATTCGCATTTGCCTCCAGTGAAAGGCGGTGGACATACCGTAGGTGCGCATCTTGGGACAGATGGTCGAGAAAATGCACAACACTGTGTGCCGTATGAAATCACGATCGTTGGCAGGTGTCGAGAGAGCTATTGCAGCTAGGGTGGCTAAAATAAGGGTAGGGATGGAGAGTAATCGCATTGTCGTAAAGTTATATATGATGAAAATTATTGGGGCTTGATGGGAATCTGGATGTTCGAGTCGGAGGATGGGTTCAATTGCGGTACTAATAGTGTAAGAGCCCTCTGTCGGTGATACGAATTTGGTCTTCTCGATACAATTTTTTCTTTATGAGTTACCTACAATCAACAAAAACCACGTTACACTTCAGGTGTACGAAAGTAACACTTAAACACTTTAGGCTGTACAGGTACTACTCTAGGGTAGGTGCTACTCCAAATTCCCACTTTCCCGGAAATTAAGCCTCTAAAAGTATCACTTGTTATCTAATACATTTCAAACTCATATTCTCCTTCCGCTTACACCATCGCTTTATTATCTCTGGAATTCTTCCAGTATTATACAAGAGCTTTTAGATGAACCAAGAGAGCGAGTCCCTGATTCATCTAAATCTTCTTAGGGATAGCCATCTGAATTCTCGCACATATCATAGATTAGGGTCAGACAGGAAAAGTGGTTGTAAACACTTTCTATTCGTACCTACTTAGCCCGTTGTTCCAGCTTTTTAGAGCAATTTAGGAAAATTATCCCAAACACTCAGAATAACAAAGTTCAATTGTTCTAAACTACCTAAGTTGATATATTAGAATTTCCTGAAAAGTTAGAACAATGAGAGGTATTTACTACCGCTTCTGTTTTCTATCGGCAAAATTAAATAAAATTTTATAAGAACAAAGGAACTTTTCCTACTCTACTAAATAACTCTAAATAAATATATGTCTATTATATACGACTATAAACTAAGGAGAATTAGGCTAAGTTCTGACTCTACGTATTTATAAGCCTTAGATAACTTTAGTTTTTATAGAAAGATAGAATAGTTTTCTAGTTTTCTAGTTATTAGACTAGGTACTAGAAAAGCAGCTTTAGTATTTAGAGACTCTCTAAAAGAAAATTATCTTTTAGCGCTTAGAGCGCTAGAGCTATATAGTAGTAACTTCAAAGCCGCTAAAGCTATAGTGTCTTCTATTTATTTATAGTCTTTTAGAGTTATAGTATACTACTTTTTAAAGTAAAAATAGCTTAGTATATTCTTTAGTACTCAAAAGCTCTAGAACTATATAGTAGTAGTCTAAAGCTCTCTAAAGCTATATAGCCTCTTATTAATTACGTATATTACTCTTAGATATATATATATATATATATATATATATAAGCGAGTCTTAGCGTATATATTAGTTAACTTTTATAAGAGAGAAGAAGCGAGAAATTAAGAAGACTACTTTATATAAGACTTAATTAGTAAAATTAGAAAGAGTAGTAAGTTTCTATTATTTTCTACTATTACTAAGTTTCGCTTTATCTAATATATCTAAACTAGTATTTAGTATTAGACCTAGTATTAGAGAACTATTACTAGTAATTATACTATTATTCTAGTAAGTATAATAGCCTACTATCTAGGCTATTCTAGATAGCCGGGGTTACTCGCTATATATAAGGTTTAGCTATTATATATTTAGCTTTTAGCTATATTATTTTATATTATCTAATTTAGAAAGGTTATATATATCTATCTAGACTTTTAGACGACGTTTATAGAGTTTAGATATTTATATTAGCTAACGTTCTATTATTTAGTTTTAGATCTCTTATATATAGCTATAATAGTAGAAAATATATACTACTATAAAAGAGGTATATAGAAGTACGTTCGTTAGAATAATATACGTAGATACTAGGCTCTAATATAGAAGAAAAGGCTAAACTAGCCTTTTCTAACTCTAGGAGAGTAGGCTGCTATATATAAGAGGTTTAGACGATATAAAAGAGGTCTAAAACTGAATAATAATATACGTCGGCTAATATAAAAGCTTGAACTTTACGAAGTACGTCTAAAAGTCTAGATAGACGTATAGATATACGTAACCTTTCTAAATTAGATAATATAAAACAATAATAGCTAAAAGCTAAATATATAGCTAAAAGCTAAATATACTATAGCTGAATTTTATATATAGTAGATACTCTTAGCTATCTAGAATAGCCTAGATAATAGACTATTATATCTCTCTCTCTTAAAAAAGACTCGTTCTTAAGTCTATCTATCTTATTATTTAGAATCGAATTAGAATAGCGTAAGTGTTATATTATTATATTATTATAAGTCGGTTAGAGTCTAAATCGTAGCTAATCTAAGTTCGTAGATACTTTTATTTTATTAAAATTTATTATAAGCGAGATATTAGTTCTAGATCTAAATCGTAGCTAACCTAGTTTATAGATACTTATAAAGAGACTTCGTTTCTAGTCCTTCTATTTTAAAAGTAAGTATTTATATTTATATTTACTAAAAGAGTATAGTCTAATCTATCTTATAATTAGAGGAAGTTTAAAGTAAAGTTAGAAAAAAAGTTTAAAGTAAAGTTAAAAGTGAATTTAGAGTAGAGTTAGAGGTTATTTAGTTAAGAAGTAGTAATAACTTAGCTAAGAGCTTATTTTAAAAATATACTAATTCGTATCTAATTCGAAAAATTCAAATAAAAAGAAACTTCTAGCTTACTAGAAGTAAAAAGAAAGTAAGACTCTTATAAGAGTTAGTAGAGTTTTAGCTAGTTAAAAGAGTTATTACTAAATATTAAAAATACTATTCAAAGTTTAGAATAATAAAAGAGATATAGTTTTAAGTACGATATTTATTAGTGCTATTATAAGAACTATATTACTTAGATCTATAAGCCGCTTTATTACCTTTAGTAATTCGAGTCTAAATTAGAGTACTTAAAGACTTATTTATTATCTTTTGATTCCGATTCTACTTTAGATATAGTAGAAGATTTATTATTAAATTATAAGAAGTTTAGAGCTAAATTAGATAAGAATAGAGAGGTATTTTAAACTGAAGTACTAATATTAAATAATTTCATCGTTTTAGTATATCTTCTTATCTATAGCTAAAAGATTAGATACTATTTTAACAAAGTTATAATTCTATTATCTCTTTTTTAAAGTAGCTAAGTTTTAGAGCTATAGTCTAATCTTATTCTATATTTAAAAGAACTATTCTAATTCTAATATATCTCTAAGTATAGCTATACTTAAAAAGCGACTCTTAAAATTAGTAAATATTTCTTTAATATAATCTTCTTCTCTACCTATCTATAAAGCTATAAAAGTATTTTAAGTATTCTCTATTTCGTAACTAGTTAAAAAGTATATATCTAAAAGAGTAATTATATCTTTTTAATCTTTAAAAGTATTCTAAACTAAGTCTAACTTATATCTAGGCTCTAGGTAGTTTCTAGTAAAACTAGTTATTATACTCTAAATAAGAGCTTTTTAGGTTAGAGAGGAATTATAATAATCGGTATTTATATAGAGTCTATTATATACTAATATCTTCTATTATTAGTATATAAGTAAAATACTATTATCTAAAGATTTAATCTTTTTAGTTATCTTACTTTTTTATTAGAAGGTATTTAAAGATACTTTAGTACTATATTAGATAAGAGTAGAATATTAAAAGATTATAAGAGTAGCTATCTATAGCTAAAAGAGATATAAAAGCGAAGATTAGTTTAAATAAGAGTTTAAAAGAGAGTTAGATTAAGAAGAGTTTAGAAGTAAAGTGTTTTATTAACTTTATTAACTTTATTAACTTTAAATATTACTTATCTGTTTTTCTAGCTTAGCTAGCTAATCTTTTATCCTTTATTCTTCTATTTCTAAAGTTTATATAACTGTCTATATCTAGTCTATATTTAAGAAGTCTTACTTATTATTTTATTAAGATCTTCTAGGTCTTAGTATATAGATATAATTTAAGAAGAGTTTAAAGAGTCTTTTAAAAAGAAAGATAGCTTTAGAAAGTAGTTTAATACTATTTAATAGAACTAGATTTAATATTTTAATAATATTAGTTAGAGAGAGAGAGAGATAAGAGTAGATTTAGAAGCTTTTATAATAACTATAGTATATTAACTTTTTACTAAACCTTATATAGTAGTCTCTATATAGAGAGAGTTATTAGAATTCTAAATGCTTAGTATATTCAAATCCTATAATATATAAGATACGATTTTACTAGCTATCTAAAACTAATACTATACTCTAATATTACTAGCTATTTAAGGTTATTCTTAGTATAACTAATCCTAATCTAGCCTAAAACGAAATAGATACGCTAATATACTTAAAAGAGATATTATTTATACTATTACTAGTAAAGAAGAGTTTAGCCTTTTTATATAATAGTACGAAATATATACTACTATAGAAGAGGTATATAAGAGTACGTTTATTAGAATAATATATATAGATACTAGGCTCTAATATAAAAGAAAAGGCTAAACTAGCCTTTTCTAACTCTAAGAGAGTAGGCTACTATATATAAGAGGTTTAGATAATAGAAAAGAGGTTTAAAACTAAATAATAATATACGTCGACTAATATAAAAGCCTAAACTCTACGAAGTACGTCTAAAAGTCTATATAGACGTATAGACGTATATAATCTTTCTAAATTAGATAATATAAAACAATAATAGCTAAAAGCTAAATATATAGCCGAAAGCTAAATATACTATAGCTGAATTTTATATATAATAGACACTTCTAGCTATCTAGAATAGCCTAGATAATAGACTAATATAATAGCTATCTACTCTTCTATAGTTAGAAAAGGCTAGTTTAGTCTTTTCTTCTATATTAGAGCCTAGTATTTACGTATATTATTCTACTAAACACACTTCTATATATATTCTCTATAGTAGTATATATTTCGTACTATTATAGTAAGTAACTAGCTAAGCTTATATAGTAGTTACTATTATTAACTTTTATAACTATTAATAATTAACTAATACTACTATTAAGTATAATAGTTTATTACGAGATTATACTAATTAGTACTAAGAAGAAAAAAAATTACTAATAAGAGAGAGAGAGTATTAATAGAGTTATAATATAACTAGAATATTATTTCTTTAACTTAAGAGAAATATCTTTTTTAGATAAACTAGTTCTAAAGATTTTATCTCTAAGCTTAAAAAGATATAGATAAATACTTATAGAAAGAAGAGCTAATTCTATCTAAAAAAAAACTACTTTATATATTTAAAGACTAGAAGTTTTAAACTTTAATTAGAATAACTAGAGAGTATATAATATTAAGATTATTAAAGAATACTTACTATATATTTAAATCTATATACTAAAGAGAAATAAGGTGTTTTATCTCTAAATAAATTATAGATAAAGTTTAAAAAGTATTTATATAAAATAGCTTCTGCTTTATTTAAGCTTATAAATAATTATAAGAAGAAATATCTTACTAACTAGCTTAATTTTTAATAATAGCTTCTAGAATACTTATAGTACTATAATAAGAACTAGTTTATATATCTAAGATAGTAACTATAAATTAGCTTTATACTATTATTACTAATACTTACTAGTATAAGATTAGAATCTATTATAGAGTCTTTAGCTTATTAAGAAAGTAGCTAAGTGTTATATTATAAGAACTATAAAGTAAGTAGTCTTTATTCTCTAGAAGAGAGTATAGAACTTATTTATAAAGTTTACTTTTAATATAGTAAAAGAAAGTATTAGAATAGAAAAGAGAAGAATAAAGCTAGCTAATATAAATAAGTTATATTCTATAAAGATTATCTATATTATAGTTAATACTTTATTACCTACTTTCTTAAAATAGCTTTTACTAATAGTTTCTTTAAAAGAGCAAAGTAATCTCTAATACTTATATATTTCTATTTATAAATATAATATATTATCTAAGATTAAAGTAAAAAAGAAAAATATCTTAATATTTTAGAAAAATCTTAAAAAGATAGTAAACGTAGTAAATAATATATACTTTAATTTTCTTAATTTTTAAAGATCTTAGACTAACTTCTAAGATAATATTAAAATTAGTATTAATTAAAGTAAGTAACTATAATTATATAGTACTTAAGTAATAGAGAAATACTATATTTCTAATACCTTAGCTATTAATATATAAGACGTAGTAAATCGAGAAATATAATAAAAGAACTATATTTAAAAATTATATAGAATAAGCTTTAATCTTAACTTATAAGTAACTAATCTTAATTTAGTATCTAAAAGGAACTAGAGAATCCTAGATAGCTTAGAATACCTATAGTCTATTAAAAACTTTAAAATAGAGTTTAAGCTATAAATATAAATAACTTTCTAGCTAAAGAATACTAGAAAATAGTATAGAAATAGAAAAGATATTATAATTAGTAGTATTTCTAAGTAAGTAAGTAGTATTAATAAGAATACTTTTAAAATATAGATTCTAAGGAAAAATAAAAGTAGATTAATAGTAGAAAGCTTAGAATTCTAACTTATACTAATAATAGGCTTTTAATAGAGTTTAAGTTTCTCTCTATTAGCTATTTTCTAGACTATTACTAAATTATATCTTCTTTCTAGACATTCTTAAGAAGTATAAATAGATTACTAGTAGAGACGAAGCTTTTAGAATCTCTTTATAAAAGAGATAATCTATAGTCTTTTCTTCTTTACTACTCTAGAAAAGAGTCTTAAAATAGTGATTATCTAGTATATAGTATTTAAATAAAGAGCTTACTTACTCTTAATTATTCTAGCTATCTCTACTTTTATTTTACTAAGAAGTAGAAAGAAAATAATAAGTATTAATTTAAGAAGAATTACTTAATAGTCTATAAATAAGGGAATTACTAGAATAACTTATAGTAAAGATAAGAAACTTACTAGCTAAATTTATATAGAAATTATCTAAGCTCTACTTTTATTATTAGACTAAAGCTTAGAAAAGTAAAAGAGTTTATAATAGGAGATAAAAAGAGAAGAATACTATTATAAAGCTTAGTTAAAAGACTTAGACTTAAAATTTAATTTTAGCTTAGTTTAAGAAATATATTTAGAAGTTAACGTATTAATAGTAGATATAGAAATTCCGTATATACGAGTTAGCTTTACTAAAAGTATTAAATTAATTTATTTACTAATATATCTCTACTATTACTACTTATTACCTCTAATAGGCTTTCTACTAGACCTTTATAACTCTGTATATCTTCTAGATATATTAGCGATATAGTAGTATATCTCTTCTATAGTAATCTTATTCTATTTCTCTTATAAAGCTTTCTTAATATCTTTATCTAAATTAAAGTATCTATACTTTAATCTTTACTTTATTATAGCCTAAATACCTTCTATAGAATTATAATCTAGGCTCTATAAAGAGTAGTATAGGTTTTAAATATTATAAGCCTCTTTATACTTCTATATAAGCTCTCTTTTCTATATACTATAAGACAGGTCTCTATTCTCTTATAAAAGCTATAGTTTATTATCGATTTCTCTTATACTTTCGATTACTTATACGTAGATAAGTAGTAGCCGGTCTATATAGTACTTTTAAGTTATTACGTTATCTCTAACTTTAATATCTCGCTTATAAGGCTTTCTAGCTTTTTATTCTTAAAAGCGTTAATAATACTTCTTATCGGTTTCGTTCTTTAGACGTTTATAAGGCTTAAGTGAATACTTCAGACGCTTAACTTTATTCTCCTCGTTATTATAAAACTCTAACTTCTCGGCTTTCCTCTACTAGCTTATCTAATCTATAGCGTAGAATCGATACTCTAAGAGTAGTAGTCTCTCTTCTATATTCTCTAGTATATCGCGCGTTTCTTACTCTCTTATTATTCTCTCTTACGCTCTCGAGGTTAGGTTGATATAAAATTCGTCTATATAGACTATATAGTTAAAGAAACCGAAGAGCGCTTTATAGACGTAGGCTAACTCGTATTTCTCTTATTTAGCGTAATTATTAAGCGAGATAACCTTCTTTATATAAGCTACTAGGTACTATTTACTACTCTTAGTATACCTCTTTATTATTATCTATAATTATTACTTCTAAGCTAGTAAATCGTAGAAGGCGATCTATTCTTTCTAAAAGCGTTTATAGATATTATCTTATATATAATTCCTTATACTACTTAGACTTACTTTAACTTATAATTAGTAGATTTCTTTTTATAAAAATTATTTAAAATACTTAGTTTTCTTTTTATATTAGTTAATCTAGAAGAGCTTCTAAATCACTCTTTCTCTTTATTAAATATCAAAGCTATAGAGCTCTTCTTTATAAATACTAATAAGAAATACTTTTATAAAGTTATTAAGAGACTAAACTAAAACCTAGAAAAGTTATTATAAACTTTTTCTCTAAATTCTCTTCTAGCTTTTTATATTTAACTCTAATGTCTTTTTTACTATTTTAGCTATAATTCTCTTTAGTATTTTATTCTAAATCTATATTTAATTATTATAGTTTATATATTCTATTTACTCTTACTTCTCTAGCTAACGACGTTTATATTTAAAAGAGATACTTATATAGTAATATAATCTCTTTCTTATATTATTATAGTTAGCTATCTCTTTATTAAAAAGTATAAAGAGAGAGTTAAGTTACTCTATTTAGAGATCTATAAAGTCTACTAGATTAATATATAAAAATAAAGAAAGAAGATAAAGATTATTATAGCTTATAAGAGCTTAAATAGTTAAGTAAAGTTTCTATTATTTTAATTTAGAATATAAGTTAGATTTAGTAATATAACTTTAATAATATAATTAGTCGATATTATATAATTATCTATTAAACTTATAATAAGAATTATTCTATTTTTATCTTCTTATCTTTTCTAGGTTTCTTTAGAAGTATATCTTATTTTATAAGTATTTGATATTTTAAGAAAGAATAGAGAGAAGTTTTAAGTAGTTTAAGTTTCTATTTTTAAATTAATTACTTTATAAAAATAAAATAAGTATTAAGAAAGAACTAAGAGAACGTATTTAAGATACTATTAGTATTAGAGAATAATTACCTTACTTACTAATAGGCTTTAGGTTTAAACCTTAGTCTATACTAGTTCTTTCTAGTATTATCTAGAAGGTTCGGTTACGTTCTTAGTTATAGTTAAGTAAATATATAATCTCTAGAACCTTCTAGTAACTTCTTTAATTTATAAGCTATAGAAGCTTCTAGTATTTACTCTAGAAGTATATATAGCTCTCTTCTATCTTCTAGTTAGAAATTAAGTTAAAAAGTTAAAAAATTTACTAAGTCTTTTATACTTATACTTTGACTTCTTAGAAACGTAATTTAGTAATTACCTAACCTACTCTATACTAATTTAACTTATATACTTCTAACCTACTCTATAGCCTACTCTATAGTCTACTCTATATATATATAACCTCTTATAGGTTATAAGCTTAAAGAGCTATTTTTAGGTTTCTAGAGCTAAACTCTTATTATATAATATTATATAACGTTATCTAACTTCTAGTCTAAATACTATTATATTTAGTAGTATACCCTCTCTACTCTCTCTAATAGTAAAGTCTTTAATAAGAGATCTATATCTTATATCTCTAAGATAGAAGCTCTAGTAAGAGTAAAGCTAGAGATATAAGTAAATATATATAAAAACTCGTATATATACTACTTATACTTAGACCTATAACTATATCTATATAATTACGTTATCCTATAGTAGGTAGTATAGCCTTCTTCTTAAACTAAGAAGCCTAGGCTTATAGCTACCTTTATATAAAGACTTATATATATAAAGAAGCTAGTAAGAAGTAGCTATCTCTTCTAGTAGACTTTTAGATTATATAAGACTACTATTATCTATACTTATAAGAAGCTATTCTTAGAAAGAGTTAAGTATAACTTAATTAGTATATAGGTTATCCTATTCTTATATAAGAAAAGTTAGCCTAGTAAGAAAGAAAGATAGTATAGTTATTTATATTTAAAAGAGAATATAAAGCTTACTATTGTTCTCTAACTAAAAAAGCTAATAAGTACTTAAAAAGAGTATACTTTAATCTATATATATATATATATATAGACTTTAAAAAAGAGGTTTTAAATATATCTTCTACTTCGTTCAAAGAAGAGAAGCTAATTAGCTACTCTAATTATATAGAGTAGCTTATAAAAGCTAAGCTATTTCTTAAAATAAACAGCTTTATACCTTATATCTTAGGTACTATTAAAGAACCTAAGAGGTCTTTATATTATAATAAGATAAAAGAAGGTAAATATAAAGCTAAATTAGATAAGTTAGTAGTTAAATATAAGAATAAACTTAATAACTATAAAGCTAAAAGTAATAAAGCTCTAGCTACTTTAGAATCTATTATATCTTCTAATAATATAAAGAGATATATAGATATTAATTCCTCTTTTATACTTTAGAATAAGATTAAGTCTAATTTTAGTAACTCTCGTCTTAAACTAGTAGAACATTATTATAATAAAATAACTAATATTTACTATAATAACTTTAGTACTATAGAAGAGTATATATCTAAAATCTAGTTCTTAGCTATATACTTAAAAAGCTTAGATAAAAAAGTATCTAATACTTTTATACTAGTTACTATTTTTAATAGTCTTTCTAACTCTTTTAATTCTTTTATATCTAGAAAGTATAAAGATATAGGAAATAATATTAGTTCTATAAACTTAGATAATATAATAAGCGATCTTATAAGTAAAGAGTTTAAAATAACTTAAAAAAGTTATTTAAAAGCTAATAAAGCTTCTATTAAAACTAGCTCTCTATATACTTACTATAATAAAAAGAGATATATTAAGAGTAAATGCTTTATACTTTACCTAGAGCTTAGAAAGAGCTCTAATAATACTAGTAATAATACTAGTAATAATACTAGTAAGAATACTAATAATAACTCTTCTAAAAAGAATAAAAAGAAGAATAAAGCTAAAGATAAAGACTCTAGTAACTCTAGAGAATTAGAAGACTCTAAAGACTCTAAAGACTCTAATTCTAATAAGTTTAAAGTCTCTTCTAGAGTTATTATATTAGCTAGTATTAATAGTAATAATAATAATACTATAACTAGCTATACTAGTAATAAAAGAAAACTAGTATTAAACTCTAGAGCCTCTAATTACTTTATGCTTAATAAGAGCTAGCTTCTTAATTTTAAAGAGCTTAATAGCTCTATTATAGTAGCTAATAATACTAAAGTACCTCTATTAAGTAAAGGTAATATATCTATTACTTATAAAAGTAAAAAGCTACTTATTAAAGACGTATATTACTTTCTTAGTCTTAAGAATACTCTTATTTTAGCTTACTCTTTAGCTAATAAAGGTTAGGATATTAAGCTTAATAAAAGCTATACTTATATTAGTAATAGTAAAGCTAATATTAAGATTAAAGATCTTTAGCTAGATAATATCTACTATCTATCTAACCTTACTATAGATTATAGTAAGCTTATATATATAGTTTATAAAGCTAATAGCTCTAACTACTTATCTAAGACTAGAAGTAAGAAACTAGACTCTAATAAAGAGTCTAAAAATAAACTAAAAAATAAAGAAGATTATAAGTCTACTCTCTTAAAGACTACTAATAAAAAGCTTTCTAAAAAGCTTTTAAAATCTAAAACCTCTATTATTTTAGTCTCTAAAATAGAGAGTAAAAACCTTATAAAAGAAGATAATAAGACTACTATTATTAAGAAGCCTTTTATAGGTTTTATTTTAGAACCTAAAACTTATAAAGAAGCTATTAGTTCTAATAATCCTTATAAGAACTATATAATTAAGTTTATAGAAGAAGTAATAAATAACTCTTTTATTACTAAAGACTCTTCTTCTTCTTCTTCTTCTACTATACCTACTATATCTAGGTTAGTTTATAAGAATAAAGACTTTAAAGAAGATAATATAAAGCTTAAAAGTTACTCTATAATTAAAGACTTTAAATAAGTTCTAAAAAGAACTTAGCTTTATATAAAAGACTTTTAGTATTCTTAATTAAAGAGATATTTTTTTTATTTTAGTCTATTAGTCTCTCTTTAACTTTTAGCTTCTATTTAAGTCTCTACTAAAGAGTAAAATATACTTTATTAAAGCTATTAAGTATATTAAGAGCCTTTTTAAAGAACTTAGCTTTATATAAGCTATATATTTAGTATTCTCTATTAAAGAGATACTTTTATTTATTTTTACTACTCTCTTTAAAGAGGTATTCGTTTTTTAAGATTAGATTAGTTATTAGTTTACTTTTAGCTCTTACTTAGTCTATTAACTTATACTTTAAAGTTAAGTTAATATTTTAGTCTAGTTTATTTACTTCTACTTTATTTACTTACTTCTACTTTAAAGTTAAGTAAGTATTTCCTCTATTATTAAGTAAAGTACTTATTAAGAGAGTATATTAGTATTAGGTAATAATTACCTTACTTACTAATAGGCTTTAGGTTTAAACCTTAGTCTATACTAGTTCTTTCTAGTATTATTTAGAAGGTTTAGTTACGTTCTTAGTTATAGTTAAGTAAATATATAATCTCTAAAACCTTCTAGTAACTCCTTTAATTTATAAGCTATAGAAGCTTCTAGTATTTACTCTAGAAGTATATATAGCTCTCTTCTATCTTCTAGTTAGAAATTAAGTTAAAAAGTTAAAAAATTTACTAAGTCTTTTATACTTATACTTCGACTCTTTAGAAACGTGATTTAGCGATTACCTAACCTACTCTATGCCGATTTAACTTATATACTTCTGATCTACTCTATAGCCTACTCTATAGTCTACTCTATACGTATATAACCTCTTATAAATACTATAATAAGTAAAGTTAGATTAGATATACTAAGATATATAAGCTAACTTTTAGTTTAAGCTATATATAGTTAGAATTACTAATGTCGTAGTATAGTATTAATATATATAGATTATATAGTAGTGTTAAATACTAATATATTATAATTATATCTATATAAACTTATAGATTATTAGCTAAATAATATAAAATTTAAGCTATTTAAGAGAATATATTTATATATTCTAGCTTATATAAATAAGCTTCTATTATCTTACTAAGTAGTAGTTATTACTATTATATATAGAAGAGATTTATAGTAAATTAAGAAATTAGCTTAATAAGTAGAGATATATATATATATATATCTTCTCTTCTACTAAGTATACTCTATTCTCTTAATACTACTTTCTTACGCTTTTAACGTCGTATTAAGCTCTTTTTAACTCTACTCTCGTATCTTTTTATAATATACTCGCTATAATTAGTTAGTACTTCTCGCTTTTTAAATAAGTATAATAGCTAATAATATTTACTTTTTTCACTCTTATATTAGTAAGATACTTAGAGAGTCTTCTTATTAGCTTAGAAAGACATATAGAAGAGAATAGAGTAAGATACTTAAAACTAGCTAGTAAATATAGAAATTCTCAAAATAGCTTTAAATACGTCTATATAACGAAAAGTAAGAAATAGTAGATTATCTTATTTTATAGCTTCTTATAAACTAAACTTTAATTCTCTCTATAATTTTAGAGAAAGATATAAGTATATAGATTATAGAGCTATTATAAAAGTAGAGCGCTTAGTAGCTAAATACTCTATTTTAGAATATTATTATTATATAGTATCTTTCTTAATAATATAATACTTTCTAATAGTAAGTTTAAGTATAAAACTAATATCAATTTTAAATACTATATAGTAGAAATTCTTTTAAATATATCTATACTTTAATATATTTTATATATTTCTTAAAATACTATAATTTATTTTATAATAATTATAAAAAATAGAGAATATAAGATTACTTTATTTTTTATCTTTTTTAAATATAATATTTAATTTCTTTTAATATATTAGAAAGAACAGTATATAAGTATTTAATTATTAAGATTACTTAACGAATATATAAGATTTGTTTCTTTATAAATACTATATATAAACTTACTTTATTAAAATTAGAGTAAGTACTCTAAGTATTAATATTCTCTAAAGCTAATTTAACTAGAGTAAAAATATCTTTTTAACTTAAGCTAGTAGATTAGATATAAAGAGTTAAGTTAGTACTTAGACTTATTATCTACTAACTTTAAATAGTAAACCTCTTCTTAGCTAATAGAAAACTATCTTTTATTCTTTAGAAGCTTAATAATAAGCCTTTCTCTAAGCGTTAGAAAACCTCGAGTAGTAGTAAGTAGATATAATCTTTATTTATATCTTAGAAGCTTAATAAAGATATATATCTTAAAAATATTTAAGTATTATATAATAGAGTAAAAGAAGCTAGATATCTTCTCTCTTTATTATTCTCTTAATTAAAGTTAAAATTAGTTAAATATTCTCTAATTAAGTACTAAGACACTTATATCTTAAAAAGAGCGAAGCTTAGTTATATCTAACTTAATTAAAAAAAGATAAAAAATATATAGAAACTTAAATAGACTATTAAGAGAGTATTAAAAGCTATATAATAGAGAGATAAAACTGAAAGATACTATTTCACGCTACTATATTTATATAATATACTTTTAGTTATACTTAGCTATAGAAAAATATATTAAATACTAGAATATTAGATATTCTTAAAATAGTAGCTATACGATTTTCTTAAATAGATAGCTTTAAGATACTAAATACTATTTATAAATAAGTAGCTATAATTTAAAGAATATTTAGATTTATATTAATACGTATTACTAAAGAATTTTATAAATTAACTTATTCTTAAGTAATTATAATAAGTATTTTTTAATAATATATACTAATAAGATAAGATTACTAACTATATAAAAGAATCTTTTATAAATAATAATAATTATTAGAAATAGTCTTATAATTTAATTAGCGTTTTTGTTTTCCTAGCTAGATTAGTACTTCTATTCTTTCTAAAGGTTTCTATCTATACCTTTTCTTACTTTTAAAGCTATTCTTCCTTATTATATCCCCTCTTTTAAGCGCTCCTAGCTTATTATATTCTATCTTAAGCCTTTGATATACCTTTCTCTTCTAATTCTATACTTTTAATATACTTATCTCTTCTACTTCTATATAAGGCTAATTTCCTTTCTATGTCTAGTAGAGAGAATAGAAAGGTTTATATATTATTCTATAGAAGTGTATAAAGTAGGCTAATAAGAGATAAAGTAAGTTAATAAGAGATAAAGTAGATTAGTTTATAAAAGGTAAAGTAGATTAGTTTATAAGAGGAGTTCCGTGTTTAGTATTACTACTCTCTTATAAATTAATCTACTTTATTTAGAGGTACTCTTTCTTACCTAGCTACTTCTCTTCTATACTACTTACTCTTCTCTCTCTTCCTAGCCTCTCTTTTTAACCTTCCTAGCTACTCTAATTCTTCTTTTATAATTATTCTTCCTCTTCTATTATATTCTATAAGTGAAGTTATTCTATTCTATTATATTCTAAAGAGAGAGAGTATTCTTTCTTATTCTAATACCTAGGATCGTTTAGATAGAGAAATCTAAAACGCTTAATTTAATATATATTTAATATTAGATAATAGCTAATATACTAAGATAGTAAAGCAAAGATTTATAATTATATCTTATATTAGATAAATACGAGATAGTATTATATTAGAATAACTACTTATAATCTATAGTTAGAAAGAGAAGTAAGATAGCTCTTTATACTTTATTCTAGATAATCTTACTAGTAGCTACTAGAGAATTTATATTAGTAATATATTTAAAGATTTACTCTAAAAACATCTCTTTTACTATTAGAGTTCTAAGTATAGTTAAGATTATAAGAGCTTTACTTTATAATAACGTAAGCTAAGTACTTACTAATTATAGTCTAGTATTTACTAATATCTATCTAATAAAATAATTTTATAATTTACTATATACTTAGATATTTAGATTTATACTTTAATAGATTTAAAAATAGCTTTATAAGATTCTCTAAACTTATTATATAATTAAGAGCTATAGTATTATAGAACTTAAACTAAGCTTAATATATTCTAACTATAGATTAAGAAGTAGAGCTAGAGACTCTAGAAGCTATAAAGTAAGAAATTCTATTAGTAGATAATAAATATATTACTCTGCTAAGCTTAGAGACTACTTCACTAGTATATAGTATTATATTAGAGATTAGTAGAGATAGTAAGAATATAAGTAGATTAGATAAGTAAAAGCTAACTTCTTATTCTATATAAAGTAAGCTAAAGTATTATAAATAGATTTCTTAAATAAGAAGAGTATATTATTTAAAACTACTCTAAATACTTATAGCTATAAGAGTATTAATAGTAACTATTCTATCTTAGCTCTTAACTCTATTTTATACTTTAATATAGATAATATATTAGATAGTAATAATTTTACGTTTTATTAACTTTTTAACTTCTGTTTTAACTCTTATTATAGATAGTATCTTTAATAGTAAGAACTTTCTAGTTTTCTAAGCTTTTTATTTAATCTTAGACTTTAATATAGACGATATATATAGCTTAGAGAAATAAGAAACAAATTAAGCTATTTCTTTATTATAAAAAGAAGATCTAGAATTAACTCTACTTCTACTTAGATAGTAATATCTTCTATAATAGATATTATTAATTCTAGAGCTATAATAGCTAGCTATCTTAAATTAACTAATATACTAATATTACTAATACTTATATACTAAGAGTATTAATTTCTAATATTTATATATAGAAGATATTAAGCTTTAAATGTTATATATTTAGCTTTTAACTATTATTATTCTAGAATTAAAAAGGTCTTAGTTATTATTATTATTAGATCTTTAGATTATCTAACCTTCTATATATAGATACTTCTACCTAGAATAGAAAAAGAAGAGTTTATTCTTTTCTTCTATATTAGAGTCTATTATCTACGTATATTATTCTACTAAACGTACTCTTATATATCTCTTCTATTATAGTATATATTTCGTACTATTATAAGAGCTAGTAATATCTCTTCTACTATTTGGCTTTTCTTTTAAACTATTATAAGAAGTAGAATAATAGACTAGTTTATATTTAATTAAGTACTACTTATACTATAGATTCTATATATATTATACTTCTAGTTCTTAATCTAGTCTATATTAAAGTCTACTAGAAAGCTTATAATTAAGATTATTACTTTCTTATTAATACTTAACGCTTTAAAGACTTATATATAAGCTTAAGTCTTTATATTTTTAGATACTATTTCCTACTTTCTTTTATTTAGTCTTAGTTAAAAACCTTTCTAAGTTCTCTAGAACTTTATTTATTTATTTAATATACTATAAGAGATAAAATTCTTATAACTTACTTATAGTTCTTAGTAGTATAGAGAGATAGAGAAAGTAAGAGAGTGTCGAGTAAGATATATTAGTAGATTAGAGTCTATTACTAGATATTATTCTAGATCTACGCTTTAGTATTAGTAATTTTTATTTATTATAAAGTTTTTATATTTCTCTCTTACTTACTTACTCTTTTAAATTTAGATAGATTAAGACTACTCTATTATATATATCTAATAAAAATAGAAAACTTTAAGAGATTAATTATTTAAGAAATATATTATATAATTATATAATATTTATAAAGAACTCTTTAACTTATAAGCTCTATCTTTATTAAAAGCTAATAATCTAAGGTAATTTTAACTACAATTTAAATAGTAGCTATATATTATAAAATATAACTTTTTCTAACTATTTCTTATATTTTAAAGAATATTATAATTATAGATAAAGCTTATTACTATAATAGATTAAATCTAGTTCTAAGAGAGAAAGAATAAGAATTATAGAAAGTAATAAATATACTTTTTCTATATTTATAAAGTAATTAAGAAGATATAATAGTCTAGTCTTTATTTTAAGTATCTCTTTTCTATCTACTTTATATAGAGATATTTAGAATCTTATTATTAGTCTTCTCTCTACTC
The DNA here is from genome assembly GCA_001414345.1 of Hymenoscyphus infarciens. Lineage (NCBI taxonomy): Eukaryota > Fungi > Ascomycota > Leotiomycetes > Helotiales > Helotiaceae > Hymenoscyphus > Hymenoscyphus infarciens. The sequence goes on from LLCB01000512.1 coordinate 23,405, forward strand.
TACTAAATCTCTCTATAATTTATTTTCTATAGTTAAAGAGAAGTTATTATACTCTTAGTAGTAGTCTTCTAGTACTTATTTCAGCTATTATCTCTAATAACTTCTACTTAGTGTTTTAGCTTTTCTCGCCTTAGTTAGCCTAGTACTTAGAATAGAATAGACTACTTACCTAGATAAGGATAGAAGAGGCTAGGCTAGATTAGAATTAAGACTAGGCTAAGTTTAGTAGGCTAAGTACTCTAACTAGAATAAAAGTAGCTAGGAAAGTTCTAAAAATAAGATAGGAGTAGCTAAGTAGATAAAAAAAGAAGGCTAGGCTAGAGTAGGATTAGGAAGGTAACCCTCTAATTAAGACCTAGACCTATCTTCTAGATATTAAGCGAAATTAGTAACCTAGACCCTCTTTTCTACCTACTTTCTAGATATTAAGCGAAATTAGAGCCGCCTTCTAGGCTTTAAGCGAAATTAACTAGCCTAACTCTTCTTATCCTAGCCTCTCTATTTAATAAGGAAAGGTAAGTAAGTACTATAGGATAGAAGTAGCTAGGAAAGCTAGAATTTAAGAATAGAAGAAGGCGGGATAGCCTTAAAATAGAGGTAGGAGGGAGAAGGAGCGTCGAGGTAGAATAGGATAACAGATTAGGCGGGGAAACCTAAAACACTGCTTCTACTTCAACTTATAGAAAGTAGGTAGGTGAAGTTTTTAGTGAAATAGGCTAGAAGTTGAATAGATAATAAGAAGATAGACAGTGAGATTAGAAGTGGTTTATTTAAGAAATAAGACAAATAACGAGGAGGAAAGAGGCGGCCTCGGGCTATAGTAGTAAAAGAAGCGAATTGCTAGATATATATGTCACTGGAAAGCTAGTAGAAGCAATGCACGATTACAACTTAGTAAGGCTAATCAGCGGCTGAAAAAATTATATACTCTATTATTTATTCCACCTGCTTCTCGGAGTTTTGAACGTTTATTAACCACTTATCTTTCGCTAGATCTGCAACTGACATCCTCTTCTTCGGGTCTTCTTGGAGCAATGCTTCAAGTATCCGTGCAAAGTTTGTTTCATAATCCAAGGATATCTCTAGAGAGTACTCTCTTAATAGTTCTGGAATTCGGCTACGATGCTCCTTTATCTGCTCTAGGAGCCTTACAGTGTCCCATGCATCAAATAATTCTCTACCACTGCCTAAGATAAAGTAGATCTAGGCAGAAGAGGTTAGCGACTAATTATTCAAAGACAAAAAGGTGTATTTGGATTTCCACGTACTAGTATCGCTATTGACCAGCTATCAACCTTTTGAGGCCATTGGGTGCGACCTTTCTCGCTAAGAATTTCTGGTGGTTGCTGGCACCTCCCAATACCAAAGTCTTCAGCACTCCAAAATGGGCCACTATCCGCAAGCAAGAACGATGACCCAAAATCTATTATTCTCGTATAGCCAATTCCATTTTCAAGGGGTATCGGCTCTACAACGCTTCTAGGAAGATTTTTTGAAAGAGAGGTGTTATCTTTGCGGCGGATAAAGGTAGGCTTCGGAGGGGCTAAAAGGCTTTGATCGATGAGCTTCGCTTTAGGTGCTGGAAGGCAAAGGTTGCCTGGATGCAGATCTAAAGGCTATTAATAACCACATCTCTAAGTATTTGGCCAACTAACCTGCGTGAACTCCACCTAGGTTATGCAAATGAGCCATGCCTTGAACTACGCTTCGGATGCAGTCCTTCTGGTCACTAGCAGACAACACGCCGCCCTCCTCGTAATATCGCCGTAGGCTAGGACCCATCGCTGGCAACACCAACACAGAGAATTCGTCCTTGAACCCCTCATCCGCTCTGTGGTGCGGTATCTTAAAATCGCTAATCATAGTAGCGATACTGGAATCGCACGGATGCTGCTTCAAAAATCGGCATATCTTAAGCTCTTGGTCACCAGAGGCTGTGCGTGGTAGCATCTTTAAGGCTATGTAACTGCTTATACATAATTAGCATTTATAGACAATAAGAGACGGCAAATTACTTGGATTTTGGATCCTTTGTCAACCAGACGAAGTCGCCGAGCCTCCGCAAGAGCTTATAACCGTTGAGGACGTCTCCTATATAAACAACAGGCTGCAATGACAATTCCCATTGATCTAGCCGTAGATGATCGCGCCAGTAGTTCCCACCATGGCCGAAGGGTAAGTGTTGTTGGCGAAGGGTCCGAGATAGTTTTCCCCCTATGTTCGCCATGGAGTGAAGATTGGTCCTGTTGGTTGCTGGAAAAGAGCACGCTAGATGCGGCGAGAGTATTATTAAGTGCGCCTAGAATAATGGATATAAGTGATACAGCGCCGCAGAATGACGCTGTAGGAAGTAAATAGAGATGGTAGTCAGACTGTGAGTAGGTGTGGAGGGGCATTTGGGAATTAGCGGAGCACAGGCTGATTATATAAGCGCCCGTAGCTTAACGCAAACAGGGATATTTTCAGCCACCTTTAGGGCCTTTAGGCTACTTCCACGCCTGTAGGCAAGACTCTAATTGCTTAAAAAAAGACATTCAGACGATGTTCAATAAGACAATCGATAGCAAGGATTTACCTAAAGCGACGGCGATGAGTCAGTTGTCTCACATTCAAAGCCAGCGATAACTTTATCAGAGAGGTGTTTCTCCCTCTTCAAAATCGTGCAACTCTTTAAAACATAGTTAGAAACAGCCTCACCACCGAAGGTCGATTCTCTTTCAAAGGAGCCTTCTCTTGCTTGTCTTGAGCTGAATGTCAACATCAAAGCGAGACGAATTCTATCGGATGAAAAATTCGACTTCGGGTTGTATCTTTGTGCGGTTGTCTAGCATTGTTCGCAGAAAGAGGTAAAAGTGGATACCCTTGCGATCCATGGACGGTTGAACATGGCAAACGTCGACGCCCGCGCCTCTGATACTCTATGTACTTTCAACCTATCATGGCACTCAAACATGTTGGTCCTGACAACCCGTGCATTCGAGGGGTCGTTCGGGATCTCTGAGCATTCCTGGCTCGGTATATCTTCCGCTAGCGTTAGATCACTTTGAATCATATTAGAGCATATTAGAGCATATTAAATCAGGCTAGACTATAGATTATATTAGATCACTTCAAATAATATTTATTATTAGTAGCGTAGAACCGTGTTAATAAATTAGTATAGGAACTTCTATATAGACTTTTATTTTTAATTTTATATAATTAAAAGTCTATTTATTCGTTTAAGTAGATATATAGACGCGCTATTTAGATCTCGTTTATAAATATAATTATAAGCTTTTAGCTTTATATCTAGAGGTACTAAAAGAAAGATAAAAGAGATTTAAATTAAAATAAATTAAATTAACTATATCTTATATATACTAATCTTATTTTCTAATTATATATATATTATATTATATTTTAATAGATCTCTTAAGAGCTAAGTTAGTAAAGGTAATAATTATTAGATTACTACTCTAGTTATTCTCTCTTATAATATCTCTTTTTTATAAAAGTAAATAAGCTTAAGTATATATTATAAATTAGTCTAAAAGACTATTTATAAGTATAAAAGAAACTGTTTTTAGAAGAAGTTTACTATTTAAAAGAAAGACTCTAGTATTACTAGTATACTTTACTTCTATATATTCTAAGTATAATTCTTTAAAATCTTTATAGTTTTTAAATATATATTTACTAGTTTTTATAATAATACGAAATATATACGACTATTAAAGAGGTATATAGAAGTGTATTTAAAAGAATAATATATATAGATACTAGGTACTAATATAGAAGAAAAGACTAAATTAGTCTTCTCTTATCTTAAATAAGAGTATTTATATATAAGAGATTAGATACTACTAAGGTCTAATAATAATAATAACTAAGTTCTATCTAATATAGCTAATACTAAATAATAAGAGCTTAAAAGCTAAATATATAATATCTAAACCTTAATCTCTTTTATATATAAATATTAGCTATTAATACCTTTAATATCTTTAGTTATATAAGTATTAGTAATTTATAATCTTAGTATAGTAGTACTAGCAGTTTTATAAATACTAGTAATTTAGAATAGTAGACTATTATAGAATATATCTAATTAAAAGGTATTCTTACTATTTATATTATTTAGATAGAAAAGAAAGAAGAAGAGAAGTTAGAATTAAGAAGAAGTCGTCTATTAATATACTACTAATA
>LLCB01000513.1:0-27585 GCA_001414345.1 Hymenoscyphus infarciens
GTAGATATATATATCTACTAAATTCTTAGTAGTAGTAGATATATATATCTACTAAATTCTTAGTAGTAGTAGATATACTAAACTTTTACTAGTAGTAGATATATATATCTACTAAACTTTTAGTATAAGTAGATATATATATCTACTAAGTTCTTAGTATTAGTAGATATATATATCTACTAAGTTCTTAGTATTAGTAGATATATATATCTACTAAATTCTTAGGAGTAGTAGATATATATATCTACTACTATTCTACTATAACTAAAAGTTTAGTAGATATATATATCTATCAAACTCTTCGTAGTAGTAGATATATATATCTACTAAACTTTTTCGTCTAGAGTAACCTTTACTAAATTAGTTAAATATTTTCTTTATATTATAATAACGTTAATATTAATTCTTTATAAGTAATACTAAGTTATATAAGAACCTCTATCTACTAGATATATAGTACTAGTACTTAGAATATAGTACTTCTACTTAGATTATAATACTTCTAGCTAGAGTATAGCTCTTCTAGCTAGTAGATACTTATACTAGCTATAATTCTTAGTTAAGAGTTTTAAGCCTTAGAATCTCTAATTATTACTTAATAGTTAAGGTATCTATTAACTCTTATATAATAATCACTTATACTTAGTTATTATAAAATAGTCGACAGTCTACCTCTACTACTAAAACCCTAGAAGGTATAACCTATATATATTAAATATAGCCTTTAATCTATTATACCTTTAATTCATCTTTTAGTATTAACTATAAACCTAATTTCTCGTCTATTATTTAGTCCTTATAAGCTTATAGACCTACCTAAGTCTAGTATTTATATAATCTCTTTTACCTCTTTATACTATTTACTTACTAATTTTAGTCCTCCTCTCTACTTAATATACTAATAATATTATAATATTTATAAGCAGTTCTTAACATTATCTATAACTAATTACTATACTAGAATACTCTATAAATTCTAGTAATTATAAACTTAGACTATTTAATAATAAGGGATTCTATAAGTAGGTAATAACCTAAGATATATATTTATTAAGGGTTTTCTTAGATATAGAACTATATATTAAATACTAGGTTAATAATTTAAAAGAATATAAGAATAAGAAGCTTATTTACTTAGTTAGTAAGATCTTATAGAAAATTACCTCCTCTTATAATAGGTGTCTAAATCTAAGTAATACTAGCTTACTAACGTTTTTACTAAAAGATATAATTAAATAAGAGATATTTTATAGAATTTTAGAGAGCTTTCTTAATAGTATTTAGTAAGAGAGCTCTATAACTAAATTTTTATTTAAGTAAACTAAAGATCTACTAAGATTAAAGTTAGTCTATAATATATAATAAATAAGACTAAGCCTAGTACTACTTTCTATTTATAATATATAATCTAAATATAGTAAAGCTTAAAGAAGGGTTTATTAGAATAATAGGTATTAGTATATAATTAAATTAAACTTTAACGTATAGTAAGCTTTAATACTCCTTTTAAAAGCACTCTAGATAATAGCTTTACTAAAAAAGAAAAAAACTAAGAGATAAAGTAAAAAATAAGTCTATTATTACTCTATTATTAATAACACTCTATTATTAATAATATATAAAGTAAACTTTAAGAACCTAACCTATTCCTACTCTAAATAGCTCTAATTAATAATACTAAAAACGCTAATAAAGAGGCTAATAAAGAAGGTTATAAGAGTAATATAAGTATTAGAGATAAATAGAATAATAATATAAATAAAACTAGAAGTATTATAAGTATAAGTAAGAAGTAAGTTTATTATTAGAGTAGTATTAATATTATATATCTTTTTTAATATAAGTAAACCTTTTATAATAAGACTATAAATTAATTTACCTTTATAGCTATATAAGTCTTTAGGAATTATATCTCCTTATTATTAATAGATAGAAAATATAACTAATTACTAGAAGAAAAACTAGATAGCTATTATATTAATATCTATAATAAGTTATTTAAGATAACTAGAGTAACTTACTTATACTAGTATAAGTCTAGTATATATTTAAGTAAAAACTTATTAACTAATTAAATAATAATAGCTTTCTTTTTACTTATTCTTATAAATAAAATACTAACTATGTTATTAAAGATACTACTACTAAACATTATACTAAAGAACCTATCTTTAGAGATACTACTACTAATCTAACTAAAGACGAAGATATTAATAAAGCTACTACTAATCTAACTAACTCTAGTATTATTAATTAAATAAATAAGAATAATATAACTAATTTAAAAGCTATAAGTATTAGAAAGAAAGGAGACTATATATAAGATAGTAAGTTATCTAGGAATACTTAATATAATACTAATAACCTTATAAAAGGTATCTTATATTTTATAGCTATAATTTAACGTAATAGAAGTAAGGATAATATTATTAATTATAATTTTAAGAAAGTACTATAATAATTAAATATAAAAGATAGAAGAGGACCTACTACCTAGCTTAGTAAGCTCTCTTAAAATAAAAAAGTAAGTCTTTTCTCTTTTATAATCTAATACTTAGCTTAATTATAATAATTAGTTATCTTAATATTACTATATAACTTAAATTTAAGTAATTAAGTAGGAAATTAAAAAAAACGCTAGATATATAAATTTAAGAAAGAATATATATATACTAGGTATCTAGGCTAGGCTAAGGCAACTTCGAGTTTACTTAAATAAGAGTAGTATAATAAATATATAATAGATAGTATATCTAAGTAGATATAGCTAAATAACTATTAATATATTTAAAGATAGATATAGAATAAAAGAAAGCGACTAATATTAATTTACTAAGATATTTTCTTTAACTCTCTCTATAATCTTCCTTACTACGAATAATTATAAAGTAAGCCTTAGTAGACTAATTAATTAAAACTTAGTACGTGTCTATATAGTCTCCTAAGACCTAGAGAAGGTAGTCTAATATTAATATCTTATAGAAACCTTCTCTCTTATTACTATATCTATCTTCTTATTTTAAGTCTTTATACTACTACTTTAAATTACTAATTAGCTAACTTATAAGAAGTATTTTATTAGCCTCTTTATTTATAAAGGATATTTAATACTTCTTATAACCTTAAGTAGAGTATATCTACTTTAGTTAGTTAAGATATAGAGATCTTATTATAAATACTCTTACTCTAAGTACCTTATAACTCTCTTTTTTTAATATACTCTATAGCTTAAAGTAATATACTTATATACTCTTTTATAACTTAGAATAAAGTAGTAATATATACTAGAATTAAGATTTTAATACGCTCTCTTAAATGTTTACCTAGAGCTTCGACCTCTAAAGACGAAAATATAGTAGATAAACTAAACTACTAAGTAAATATTATAACTAAGTAAAAGTAGTACTAGATATAAATTACTTTAACTATATTAAATAATAGATTAAAAGAGTAATAAGTTAAATAGTAGAAAAGTATAAAGAAGGTTCTAATAAGTATTAGAGAGTAAGAGATAAACTTTACTTAAAGTCTCTAGAAGTCTATAATATATTATAGGTTATAATAGTATAGTTACTTTACTATTCTATCTTATTAAGATTATAAACTTAGATTCTTTTATATATATAAAGATATAATATTACTAAGAAAGATAGAGTTAAAAACTAGTAGAAAATATAGGATCTCTTCTAAGAGCTAGAGTTAGAGAATATAAGTAAAGGGTAGCGTCTTTTATAAAAGGAATTCTAATAACTATATTATAAGAAGATTACTAATTTTATTAAGATAAAAGCTAGAGTAATAAAGAGGCTAGGTCTATTATAGGTTAAGAGAATACTAATAGAATAGGATTCTTCTACTAAAGTATAGCTTAAATATAGTTAGAATAGTAATATTAACTCTCTATACTAAGTAGTAAGTATATTTATATAATATAACTTATTAATAGGAGATTATTAACTTTTATTAATATTAGTTATAAAGGAATATATAGTTTCTTAAGAATACTTACTTATATAAAATATAAATTATTAAATAACTATATATTATAAACTTATAAAATAGAAATATTATATCTACTACCTCTAGTCTAATATCTCTTCTAACTCTCTCTTATTTAATACCTTATTAAATATATCTTTATAGGTTTTCTTAAATCCTTACTTAAATACTTTAAATCTCTTATTAAATTCTTTATAAAATCTCTTATTAAATTCTATAAACTTACTATTAAATCTAATATTAGATTAAGTATTAAGCCTCTTATTTAATTTCTTATCTAAGCCTTTAATTAAACTAGATAATATTTATAAGAGTCTAGTATTATTTCTTAGAAAGAGAGATAATAGTTCTCTATTAAATAATTATATTAGTAGTCTAGGCTTATATTTAATTATAAAGAGTAAGAGGAATTATAAAAGAGAGAGGTTAAAAATCTTAGACTAGGAGAAGAGCTATAAAATTAAATTAAGTAATACTCTAGTTATCTTATAATAAGAGTAGTTATAAAATATTAAATAAATATAATATATAAATATATAAATATATTTATATATAGTTAAATTTTAATAATAAATAAAGATTCTTTATATTTAAATTTATATTAGTATCCTCTACTTACTTATCTACTCTATAACCTATAAAAGAGATAATCTTCTTAAATATAGTTAATTAGAGTTAAGGTTTATCTATTATAATTAAAAAACACTAATAATTAAGTTTTAAAAATGTTTAGTAGATATATATATTTACTAGATTTTTTAAACTAAGGAAATAATATTAGTAGATATATATATCTACTAGACTTTTTAAGCTAAGGAAATAATATTAATAGATATATATATCTACTAGATTTTTTAAACTAAGAGAATAATCTTAGTAGATATATATATCTATTAGACTTTTTAAGCTAAGGAAATAATATTAGTAGATATATATATCTAATAGATTTTTTAAACTAAGAGAATAATCTTAGTAAATATATATATCTACTAGACTTTTTAAGCTAAGGAAATAATATTAGTAGATATATATATCTACTAGATTTTTTAAACTAAGAGAATAATCTTAGTAGATATATATATCTACTAGACTTTTTAAGCTAAGGAAATAATATTAGTAGATATATATATCTACTAGATTTTTTAAACTAAGAGAATAATCTTAGTAGATATATATATCTACTAGACTTTTTAAGCTAAGGAAATAATATTAGTAGATATATATATCTACTAGATTTTTTAAGCTAAGATATATTTTACTAAGCTCTTATTTAATCTATCTCTATACTAGTAACCTCTAGTAGCTAGAAAATAGCTAGAAGACTATCTACTATCTTATTTATTAATCGCTCTCTTATTACTATATCTTTTAAATATAAACTTACTAATTCCTATAATACTAATTTAAAATCCTTTTTAACTTATATTCTTTTTAAATTCAAAATTAACTTAAAACCTATTATAAGAAATAACTAGGTTAATATTAATCCTTTAAAATTAGATTTAAAAAAAGTAATATATTTTCTTAATTATTACTTTAACTCTTTAACTCTAGTAATAATTCTAAGTATATTATAAATTCTATCTATTACTAAGAGTTAGACTAAGAGTTAGATTAAAAAGAGGATTTAGTATATAAATATCTATATAATTAAAGTAAACTTTTTAAAGTAAACTCTCTATAAATAACTAATATACTCTATAAAGCTCTTAACTCTTTTAAATATCTTAATCTAACTTAAATCTTAGCTTTTTAAGAGAGATTAGTAACCTCTTATTAAGCTTATCTAACTTATTAAGCTTATCTAACTTATTAAGCTTATCTAGTTTATTTATTATATTAACCTTATTACTCTTAGCTTTAATTTAAGTTTAGTTAATAATCTTAAACTTTAATACCTTTTATTACTCTTTACTTATATAAAGCTATTATTATTTACTTTTAAATAAAAAAAATCTTTATTTTACTATTTATATTTATACTATATAATGAAATTTTATTACTCTTTACTTATATAAGGTTATTATTATTTTCTTTTAACTAAAAAAATTCTTTATTTTACTATTTATATTTAAACTATATAATAAAAGTTTATTACTCTTCTCTTATATAAAGCTATTATTATTTACTAAAAAAGTACTTTATTTAACTATTATATTTAGACTATATATTACTTTACTTATAGCTTTAACTAAGTTAAAATAATCTCTTAGTACTACTCTCCTTTCTTATATTATTCTTTTAGTTAGAAAGTTAAAAAGTAGAGAGGTAAAGTAGAAAGCTATAAAAGTAGATAGTATACTAGAGTTACTATTATAAGTAGTATTTATATATATAGTCTTTATAATAATTATTAAGATTATATTTAAAAGTAAGAAGAAGTAATTTATAATAGAGGAAATATCTTAAAAGACTACTAAGGCCTATTAAAGCCTACTAAGGCCTATCTTAATAAAACTATTAATAACACTATTATTACTATCTTAGAGTAAAGTACTTTAGCTATTATACTTTACTAATTTATAATATTAAGATACTAAGGACGCCCTTTTAGTAAGAACTATTATCTAAGATAAAAATCTATTAAGAAATATCTAATTCTAATATAAAACCTAGAAAGTTAAAAATAGTATAGTTATTAATTATAGAAAAGTAGTTTATATAAATATTAAAGTTAAAATTACTTAATATTTTTTATTAATTATATAAGATCTTTCTCGTTCTCTAATATCTTTACTAATTTTACTATCTTTAATTACTTTTAAGATATTATCTCTTTTATCTCTTCTTTTTTTAATTATACTAGTATAAGAGAAAGGTTATTTAAAGAGCTACTTAGTTAAGTAGAAAGGTAAGAGTAATTATAAATATATATATAAAAGACTTATAGTTAGTTATATAAACACCTTACTAGAGGTAGTTAGAACTTATAAGCTAGTTATTAAAACCCTACTAAAAATTAGTACTTTATTACTTAATTTCCTTAATACTATAACTTAATATTTAAAAGCTAAAGTACTAAGACTAATAATTATACTCTACTCTTTAAGCTAACTAAATTTATTTTCTTTATATTAATACTATTAACTTTCTTAGTACTAATACCTAGTATATATAAAAGATAATAGTAATAAAAATTATTATCTTTATATCTCCTCTCTTAACTTAGTAAACATACTTATATTATACTAATATATCTTTTTAAAAGTATTTTATTAATTTATTTATATATTAAATAGTAAAACTAGTTTTAATACTTAGATTTATAATTTAAATACTTAAACTCTTCTCTCTATTATAATCTATTATAATCCTTTTTATAATAAACTATTAAACCTAACCTTCTTCTAATATATTATAACTATAAAATCTATAATTATAAGAAATCCTAGAAATTATAAAGTAGACTATTTATCTCTTTTACTTTTTAAGTACTAGTCTATCTAAGTTATTTACTTAGTAGTTTATTAACGTTTTATAAGATTTTAATAGCTCTTTTTTTAGTAACTCTTTTAATAGCTAAAAGAGGTTAAGGTTTCTTAAGAGAAAGGTAATAAGCTTTAGCTATAATATTTATATAAAGAGGTAATATTTAAAGAGTTAAATACTTTTTATTAAGACCTAGAACTCTAGCTACTAATAGACTTAAGAGTAAAAGTATAAAGGGTATATTTATTAAAGCTACTATTTATTAACCGAAGTTAATAAGTACTAGGTTAATTTAAAGACTAGATTATAAAGAATTCTTTATATTTAGTTAATTAAATTATCTAATAATAGTATTCTTATTATTAAAGATAAAGAGATTATTTCTATTACCTACTTTAAAGCTATTATCTAATATCTTATAAAAAGATTTTAAATTAGATATATTAGTTATATTATTAGTAACTATATCCTTTTATATAAAAGAGTTAAAATTAATTTCCTCTTTATTAATATTAAATAGAAGAATATAGTATTTATAAACTCTAATTTTAAAAGCTATATATTTATTATTCTTAATATACTTTTTATTATTTATTAATCTCTCTTTAGTTATAAATTCATTAGTAATATTAGTTTTAAAACTAGAATTAATAACTTCTTAAGATTTAAACTTTAAGGTTTATTAAACTATAGAGTTTACTATAATAATAGAATAAATAACTTCTATAGTAGAATTATAAGAGACTAAAAGAGAGGAGAATAGAGATAAATATAAGGCTTTAGTTATATAACTAGGAACTTTAAGATCTTTAGTACCTAGTTTAGTTATAGATACTATAGTAGTTATTAAAATCTTAGTCTTAACTATAGAAGTAGTCTTAGGAGCTAGTATAGATATATCTAGTATAGAATTCTAAATATCTAATAAGTCTATAGATTTTATTATTTCTATTAGGTCTAATTAAGATATAGTTTAAGTTAATATAAGTACTAGTCTAGATAGCTCTAATATATATTTATTAATCTTAAGTACTCTATTTAATACTAGCTTTAGTTTTATAGCCTTAGCCTTAGTAGATAATACTAGCTTAGGTTCTTTAGTCTTTATTCCCTTAGTAGATATAAATACTAATACTTTCTAGAGGGATTTAGGCTTAGGTTTCTTAGCCTTAAAGTTCTTAGCCTCGAGTTTCTTAGTAAATACTAGCTTAGCTTTCTTAGAAGAAGTTAGCTTAACTTTCCTAGCTTAGGCTTAATAATATTACTTTTTACTCTTTTCTCTTACTATAGTTTTATTATTAACTTACTCTACTTTAACTACTAAATTTAATAAATATAATAATAATATTTAAAGAGAGCTTATCTAGAGTAAGTTAATAAAGTAAACTAACTAACTTATCTAACTAATTCTTTATAAATTAAGCCTTAAACTTTATAATCTATAACTTAATTAATATAAAAGTTATTAATATAAGAGATGTTTTTACCTTAATAATAACTAAACTCTAGTCTTCTAGCTACTTATTAGTTTCCTTATTCTATTTATATATCTTTTTTTAAGATAAAGAAAAGAAGACTCTATTATTATTATTATCTCTTATATTTAAAACTTCTAAGAATAATCTAACTTTAATTAATTACTCCTTCTTCTAAGCTATAATTCTTTTAGCCTTATTCTCTAAAAAATACTAAATAGTTTTATTATAAAGTATACTATTATCTAGTTTAAGACTTAGAGTTTCTAAAAGATTATCTATTTAGATAATATACTAGTAGTCTAGGTTTTTTTCTACTTCCTTATTTTTATATACTCTAAACTCTTTAAGAGTTAAATAGGATATAAGACGTATTAATACTCTTATAACCTTTATAGCCTCTTCTAAATAATAGACTATCTTCTTTTTAAGAAGACCTAGAATATTAAGTCTAGCTATTATATACTTATCTTTATCTTTAAGTAAGTATAAGTCTATAGTAATAAGTTTAGCTTACTACTCTTTACTTAACTATAAGAATAGAACTCTAATCTAGTACGATTTATTTAAAAGAGTATACTCTAGCTTACTATTTTTCTTTATTCTAGCTAATTACTTTAATATTATATAAAGATCTTTAACTAGGATTCTAAAAAAGATATAGTTAAGATTATTAATTCCCTTTATTAATTTATAAAATAGGCTATTACTAGTACTAATACTAGGAAGGTTTTTACTATCTAATTAAGATATAATTCTAAGATATATTAAATAATACTTAAGAATAGTATTATCTATTAGAGTTAGTACTCTATAGTATAAGGTCTTAGCTAGAAAAGTAGGTTTAAATAAGAAGGAAGTTATTATAATATTATATTAAGCATAGTTAAGTAAAGGTAAAAAGTAAAGGTTTAAAAGCAAGTTAAGTAGAGTATACTAAAAAAAACTATATATTAGTATTTCTCTAATATAAAAATATTATATATAAAAATACTAATAGAGTCTTATATATTATATAATAAATAAAGTCTAGGAATAGATATTATTATATAATTATATAATTATAAGAAGCTAAAGACATAGATAAGATATATAGTATAGCTAAGCTAGTAGTTATATAATCTAATATAGAGCTAAGATAGCTAGTAGATTAGTAAGAGTTAACTTCCTTTAACTACCTCTCTCTTCTATCTTTCTATTAATAATTTACTATACTTACTATAAGTATATCTATTAATTATCCTCTCTATATCTTATCCTTAGTTTCGTTATTTTAGACCTTCTAATTACTAGGTATAGATACTATAATATACTCTAGAATATCTATTATCTTTATATTTACTAATTATTTTCTTTAGTATTTTAATAAAGTAAAACTCTTATACCTTTTACTAGTATATTAATAATAATATTTATATAATCTTTAATATTTTAATCTAGTATAGTCTACTATTCTTTATAACTCTTAGATTCGTTTATCTCTTATATAGTAAAAACGCTTTCTTAATAAGTAGGTAAGTAAGTTATTAATTTATATTTTAACTTATTCTAACTAGTTCTTTTCTATAACTACTTACTACTACTACTTCTCTCTTAAATTCTATAATAAATTACTATAATACTTAGTATATAGCTATTATACTTAAGAGTTATAAAGCTTACTCTATATATAATAATATAGTAAATACTACTTTTAATATTATAAGTACTCTTTTAACTCTTTAAATTACCTCTTAAAGCTCTTATAATAACTCCTCTTAGATTACCTATAATAGCCCTCTCTACCTTGCTTATAATACCTCTACCTAATAATAGTAATTACTATAGTTACTTATATCTATATATTAGTTAGATTTACTAACTACTATTAGTACTAATAATTTCTATACTAAGTATAACTCTACTAGTAAATACTTTATTAGTAACGACTTTAGTAGTAATAACTTTAGTAGTAATAACTTTAGTAGTAATAATCTTACTAATAATAATCTTACTAATAATAACCTTACTAGTAATAACTTAACTAGTAATTATAATAAGGATTTAAATACCCTTATAATAGATCTATTCTATTCTAATATTTAATTATAGCTAGTTTTATTCTAATAAAGTTTTATAAATAAAGCTTTAAACTTTCTTAAAAAATAGGTTAACTTAGTAGATATTATAGAACTCTAAGTTAATATAGTCTTTAACTATAGATATTAAGAGCTAAAGTATAATATAATAGTAATAGAAAAGTATATAGCTAGTAATTTTCTATATTTTAAGAAATCTATAAATAGACTTCTATAGTTAATAGTTCTTTATACCTTCTTATATATTAAGTAATTCTACTATATTATTATAAGAAAACCTATATTCTTAGAAAACGCTATATTAAAATATAAAAATATCTAAAGCTTTACTTATCTAAAGAAGAAGTAATAATTAAGTATTTTTCCTTATAAAGAACTATATAATATTAATATTTTAAATATTATACTATATAGTTACTAAACTTAGAGATAAAGATTAAGTCTAAGTTATTATATAAAAGTTCTTTTTTAGTTAACTTTCTTTCTAAATTATTTATTATTTTTTTCTCTCTTTTACTTATTTATAAATACCTTATATATTACTAGTATCTCTTCTTTTCTATATAAGAGACCTCTCTTCTTTTCTATATAATAGACTAGAAGATTATATTATTACTTATAGCTAGGTAGGGGTTAGATATTAAGTCTCTAATATATTACTATTAGTAATACTTTTACTTTCTTTTATATTTATAAAATCCCTTAGTTTATTTTTAATAATAAATTATATAAGAAAGAAGTAAGTAATATTTAGTTTAAGCCTAGTTAGGTTCTTTACTTTTCTTATACTTAACTTAGAATAAATAATATAAGATAATTAGCTAGAAATTAGTATAATTCTCTTAAAAATCTCTTATTAATTATACTATAAGACTATAACTACTATACTAAATTTATTCTAATTATATAGTTGTTAGTATATAAATACTAGCTATATATAATAAGTAGTACTAAATATAGCTACTCTTTTTTTTTTTTAAGAAAGCTCTATACTTTAAAGAAAGCCTTATACTTTAAAGAAAGCCTTATACTTTAAAGAAAGCCTTATAAATACCTTATACTTTAAAGAAAAGTCTTTAATTTAATAATAGGTATAATAAAAGATAAGGTTTTTTCTTTTATTATACTTATCTTTATATAAGATAATTAACTACTATAATTTACTAAAAGAATTTTTTAAGATAATTAACTAAAATAAATTAGTATTTAAGATAATATCTATATAAAGCTAAATTAATTAAAAGGAAGTAGTAGTAAGAAGTTAATAAAGAAGATATCTAAAAAGAGAGTAAAGAAACTTTATAATATAGTAATAGTACTTATATCTTATCTTCTTAGCTATTTACTAATCTAAAAGTAGCTATAAACTACTTCTATATAATACTAAGAAACGTCTTCTAAGACCTCTAACTTTACTATTTAAATATAAAATAAAAAGTTATATATATAAATAAATAGAAATAAGCTAAATAAGAAAGGAATAGATTTAAATAGTTATTTTTATATTTTTTAATTTTATATTAAATACTTTTTATAATTATCTAAGACTTCTTAAATAACTCTCTATTATTAATAATAGAGATAAGAACCTATTTAATAATAATAATCTTATTAATTTTAACTTCTACTCTTATTAATCTCTCTATATATATAACTATAAGTAATTACTAATCTATTATATTAAGAGTATTATTAATATAGATTTTTAAGAATTCTTAATTACTATAAAATACTAGATAAAGAGAAAAAGAACTAGAAAAAAAACTCTAAAGATATACTATTTAGAGAGTATTCTTAAGATACTATATATATAGTATATTTATTTAGTATTAAGAGGATTTTATAAGAAGATAATATTATTAAAAAGTTCTTATTTTAAAAGACTTATAATAAGAGACTTATAATAGAATTTTTCTTATAAAATAGGATTTTTCTTATAAAATAGGATTTTTCTTATAAAATAGAATTTTAATAAGACTTACTTTTATAATAAAGCTTACTCTTATAATAATAAAGGTTTTAATAATAAATATATAATAGACTTAAAAGAAAAAGAATTATAATAAAAAAGATAAAAGATAAAAGAAGAATATCTTTAGATAAAAATATAAAAATAAAAATTTAGATAATATAGTAAAAAAGAGAAAAAGTTCTTATATTAGAATTATAATAATAATAGAGTATATTTTATACTATAATAAGTTCTAATACTAGAACTTATATTATTTATAATAAAGCCTACTATTAGTTCTCTTACTCTAGTTATAACTTATATAATAATAGTCTTACTTAATCTCTTATTATACTCTCTTTTAAATATAGTCGATTACTATACTACTAACTTTCTAAATATTATTATAAAAACTAATAAAACCTTCTTAAATAACGTTTCTAGTAATATTATAACTATTTCTTTATATACTAATAAGTCTCTAAATCCTTTATAGGTTTCTGTTTCCTATTACTCTCTACTAGTCTCTTATAAACTATTAAAACCTAAAAGATAATTAAATTATTTATAAACAAATATACTCTATTTAAAGTTAAGGAAATTAATTAACTATAATTTATAAGTATTATAAAAGAGTAGAGTTATATATACTTTAGCTTAATATATTACCTACTCTTCTATTTTAATTATAATACTAAATACTTAAGATAATAAAATAAATAACTATATCTAGGAAATTATTATTTAAGGAAAGCTTACTACTACTAGTATAATACTAACTTAAAGATAAGATTACTTTATTATATAACTACTACTCTTATATAATATAAACTCTAATTAAATTTAAATTAAAGTATAAAATAAGGCTAAAAAGGATAGAAGGTTCTATAAGGAAAAGATAAAAGCATTTTTCTAATAAAAGAAGCTTTAATATAAAAAGGATTACTATAATAGATTAATAGTTTTACTAAAATAAGAAGAATATAATAATAGTATTAATCTTCTCTAAAAAGAGTCGTATTAGAATACTTTATCTTACTATCTTTATAAAATAATACCTAAAACTACTTTATAGTAATTATTATTTCTAAAACAACCTTATAATAAGTTCTATTTCTAAGATAACCTTAGTTATTTAAAGATATTTTAGAATATTAGAATATTAAGAAGATAGCTATAAAAAATAGATATATATTTCTATAGATTTATAGTAAATTATAATATAACTTACGCTTTTCTAGTAGCTTAGGTAGATTAGGTTTCTTACTACCTTTTCCTTATCCTTATTATTCTAACTTAATAAATACTAGAATTATTATAATATAAGAACTATTAAGAAATTAAGAAATTAAGCTTAGATAAGCCTCTATATCTTATTATAATCTTAGACTTATACTAGATAAATAAAGTATATTAAAGCTAGAAATAACTAAAGCTAGAAAGAGTATATATATAGTATTATTACTACTATATATATAAGCTCTTTATATTATAGAATATTTAAATTTAGTTAGAGTATAGTTTTCTTTATTCTTACTTTTATATTAATTATCTTAGTACCTCTTATAATAGATAAAGTAAAAGTTTAATTACTATCTTAGTACTAAGCTTTCTAAGGTATTAATAGGACCTAATATATAGATAACTTAATAAACTACTCTTAATACTATACTAACGTTATAAGAAGAAATAAGTATAAGAAGGTTAGAACACTCTCTACTTACTTACTAGAAGCCTTACTAATAAATTTATATAAAGACCTATACTTACTTAATAGTATTATAGTAGAGATTATAAGAAAGATAGTCTACTAAGCTTTTAAGAGACTATATAAATTAAGAAGAGTAAAAAGTAAATATAAGTAACTAGAGATAATAATTATTAAGAGCTTAATAATAGAGAGTTAAATAATACTAGTATTAGTAAAAGTATATCTTAAGAATAAAGATTAATATAGTTTCTACTTTACTCTTAATACTCGACCTCCTTTTACTATACTACTATATTATACTTTAATAAATATAACTCGCCTAATTACTCCTCTCTTAAAGTATTATAAGTATTCTCTACGCTTACCTCTTATTTTAATAATCTCGACATCTATAATTTAAACTCTCTCTCTTATAGCTAGGCCTTTTATAATTATAACTCCTATAACTACTACTTAATTAATTAACCCTTTATACTAATTAATTAAGACCTTAAATTCTAAGCTATAAATAACCTTATTATAGTAAGTTATATTAACTCTCTAGAGTAAGAACCTATAAAACATATACTAAAATATATTATTATAGTTATTATAAGTACCTAATATAATAAAGTTAAGGTTATTAAAGTCGTTATAAGTATCTAGTATACTAAAGTAACTAAAGTTATATCTTCCTCTTTCTAAGCTTCTAATAATATATCTTAACTTCTTAACTATATATATATTCTATAAAAGGATAGCTATAATCTAGACTCTTAACCTAAGTATTACTAGCTAAAACACTTAGATTTTAATTTATTCTTTAGTCTCTTATTACTACTACTATACTATAATAGTATCTCTATCTTTCTATTAATATTAAAAGTAAAGCTTAATATAAGTATACTTATAAGAGTAATTCTTTCCTTATAAGATTAATAACTAACTTAGTATAAGCTCTTCTTATAAAACGTAATCTCTTTAAATTAAGGAAATAAATAAAACAAATATTAGCTAAACGTACTATATCTTCTTAAGCTATCTTACTTCCCTCTTATATTCCTAGCTTTATAAGTACTCTTAAGCTTTTTAATATTAGCTTCTTATATATATTAGATACTTTTATCTTAGTACTATCTAGTATTTATACTTAAAATAGTAGACGCTTCTCCTACTCTTTAAAGTCTTATAACTAAGCTAAATAATAACGTTTAGCTAATATAAAATAGGATTTTTTTTACTAAAGATAAGAGAAATATTATTTAGTATAATAAGAAAATATATATAATATAAGCTTATGTTTATAATATTTTCTAAGAATCGAGTATTCTAAAAATAACACTAGATACTATAAAAAACGTAAGAAAAGAACTTAATAATAATACTAAATAGAATAAATTAACTATAATAATTAAAAGTAGATAAGTAATAGTTCTAAATACTTAAAAGATTTATATAAAGAGAGTTAACATTATAGAAAAGTATCTTAAATAGTAGAGTATTACCTAGATAGTTAATTAATAATAGCTTAATAGTTCTAAAGTAGTACTATAATACTCTAAAACTAAATAAGATTTATCTAAAAATATTAAAGAGTTATAAGAGCCTAAAGTAATAAGTCTATAATATAATATTTCTATAGAGTATATACTTAAACGTTTTATATAAAGTACTAATAACTACTATCTTAAGATACTTAAGAACTTAAATATAAGTAAATATATAGCTATAGTAAAAGTCTTTCTTATATTTATAAACGAAGAATAGAAATTATATAGTTAATAAGAAGAGGATAGAAAGCTCTAATATTAAAAAGCTAGTACTAGTATAGCTTATTATAAATATAATATCTTATTATAACTATAAATATAAATACTTAAAATCTCTACTACTTTTCTTATCCTCTCTACTAAGTATTATTATAATATTATTTTTAGTATTTTTATCTTATCTAAGTTAGTAATAATTACTATTTACTAGAAAAGAGATAATAAGGTATTTACTTATAAGCTCTCTTACTTATCTTTCTATATACTATTAGTTATTTTTTATAAAGCTAATTTTTATTATTATAATATTAAGACTAAATCTAATATAATAAACTTTCTTAAGAAATATTAGTATATTCTAAACTAAGCTATTAAGTTTAAGCTATTTCTTAATAATCTCTTAGATTATATTCCTCTAAAAAGGATTATTACTAAAGGTTATAAGTAAGCTAGATCTTTATCTAGATCTTGTAGTAGATCTCGTAGTAGTAAATCTCATAGTAGATCTTATACTAGATCTTATAGTAGATCTTATAGTAGATCTTATACTAGATCTTATACTAGATCTTATACTAGATCTTATACTAGATCTTCTACTAGAGCTAATAATCCCTTTATTACTAAAGCCTCTAATAATAATATTAATATAACTACTATAAGAATATATATACTTATAGCTACCTTATCTACCTTTATATCTACTATTAATAATATATAACTTAAAAGTCTAATATCTTAAAGTTTATATAGTTTTCTTACTTATAAATTTAGTTAATTCTTCTTAGATCTACTTTAAATCCTTTATTAACCTAGTAACTCCTCTTCTAATTTACTTAAGAGACCTAGTATTATAAGAACTATAAGCTTACTTATACTTCTAAGTTAAACTTATAAATATCTTAGGATTTTATTATCTTAAAAAGTTTCTAGTTAACTAGTAAATCTAGTTAGAAAGTAACTTTTACTTTTCTCTTTTCTTTTTCTATATTTATTATTTTACTTTAAGGTTTTCTAAGATCTTAGAAGA
Source organism: Hymenoscyphus infarciens (assembly GCA_001414345.1). NCBI lineage: Eukaryota > Fungi > Ascomycota > Leotiomycetes > Helotiales > Helotiaceae > Hymenoscyphus > Hymenoscyphus infarciens. The sequence goes on from LLCB01000513.1 coordinate 17,419, forward strand.
GATATATTAGATATATAAGATTCTTTATTTAGTTACTCTTTTATAACTAAGAGATATAGAGTTATAAATTACCTAGATTTAATATAAATAAATAATAATTAAGTAAAGTTAATAATTATAGTATATAAATAGCCTTATAAAATAAAATTAAAAGTTATTTACTTCTTTTTTATAAAATAGTAAATAGTTTAAGCTTAATAATCTAAATAATAGTATATTATACTTTTAAAAAGCGTAATATTTAGCCCTCTAAGTAGAAGAATAGAGTCTCCTACTTAGAGTTATAATATAAATTTAACAATCTTTAGTATTAGACTTAAATCTCTTATATAAGTAATTAGCTATATATGTCTAAAAGAATAGAATAAAGGTATCGTCGCCTTTATTAATATAACCTAGTCTTTTAAGAAGACTAGGTTATTTTTTTTCTTATTAATATATAAAAGTAGCTATTAATATAAATAATTATAACTAAAGCTTATTTATTCTATATATTTTTATTTCTTCTTAGTATTTATCTTAATTAAAATTCTATAATTATATATATTATAACTTTTTTATATTATATTTAGTTATAGTTAATTCTAGATATATAGTATAGTATAAGTAGAATAATAATAGATAAGATAGAGTATATAATAGGTAGTAGAGTTAGTAGTAGAACTTAGGATTATTAGAGGAATTAATACTAAATAGTATAAATTATACTTAATTTTCTCCTAAATCTTATAAATAGTTGTTTATTTCCTTTCTCTTATTATTCTTCTTTCTAATTTAATTTTCTTTAGAAAAAAATTATAAGCTCTTTTACTAATATACTAGTATATATCTTCTTCTATATTTCTAAAAATAGTTTTATTTTTATCTAATAATAAAATAAAATAGATTTAATATCTAATCTACTTTTATTATATATTAATTTAATACCTCTTATTTTTAAAACCTATTACTAAGTTCTTTATTAAAGAAGTTTTTAATATAAACTTAAAGTAGCTATATTAAAGCTAGAGAGTAGTTATATATTAATATCTTTTTACTAGTTCTTATAGTTTAATTTTAATAATAGTAAAACCTTTCTTCTAGCTATACTAGAAGTAGTAGTATTAGTGTTATTAGTAGTATTAGTATTATTAGTATTATTAGTATTATTAGTATTATTAGTATTATTAGTATTATTAGTATTATTAGTAGTATTAGTAGCTATAATATAGAGGCTAAACTTTAATAAATGTCTTTATATAACTAGTAGTTAAGTATTATTTATTATAAACTCTCTAGTTATTATAAGTAAATAAAAGACCTTTAGTCTATATCTTACTTTATCTACTATATTCTTAAAATCCTATTTAATAGCTATATAAAGAACTCTAGTCTTATTAATATCTTTATATTAACTATTATTAATAATATAATATATTATTTTATAACTATACTTTACTAGAATATCTATCTATTTCTTTTAGCTAATATCTTATAAGTAGGAATTTTCTTCTTACTTAATTACTAATAAATATTTAAGCTTTAGTAATAATTTTATTTTTATAATTCTTAAGTAGCTTTCTTTAATTACTAATCTCTACTTTAAGGTTCTTATCTATATTAGCTATATTATATAGTGTTATATACTTATTTTAAGCTTTTTACTTTAATTTCTTTTATATATTCTTACTAAGTTATTTATATATCTTATATATCTATATAGTACTATAACTACTAGTAAATTAATTATTAGAATCCTTTTTTTTAATCTTTTTATACTAATTTAGAATCTTATTCTTTATTCTTTCTTAGAATAAATCCTATATAGATTAATATTATATAGTAGAGGACTGAAATAGTAATATAGTTTTCTTAATATAGTCTAATACTAGATTAAGTTTTACTCTATTTCTTTTATCTCTTTTCTCTTTTCTTTTAGAATTAATAATTTTAAAGAATATAGTTTTAAATTCTTAAGTTAATTTATTAAGTTAAGTCTTAACTTTAGAACTTAACTTAGTTTTAATTAGTTAGTTATTTATTAGCTTTAAATATCTTAAATTAGAAGTATTATAATATTAATTTTCTTAATAAAGTATCTTACTATCTCTATTATTATCTTTTATAATTATATAATTCTAACTAGTTATCTTTTATATAATATACTCTCTTTAATTAATTATTAAAAGAATATCTTACTATAAGAAGGTCTACTATACTATATTCTAGCTTATAAGCTCTTCTAGATTAGTTTAAGTAAGAGGATTTTAGTAAGTTATATTCTTTAATATAGAATTAGATTTAATAGTAGTAAGCTTAATAATAGTAGGCTTAATAGTAGTAGGCTTAATAGTAGTAGGCTTAATAATAGTAGGCTTAATAGTAGTAGGCTATATTAGATTAGATTTAATATTATTTAGAAATATAAAATAATTCTCTTATTCTTATTTAATATAATCTAGGTTTAGCTAAGTAAGATCTAGCTATATAGAGATATAATACTATCTTTTAGTCTTTTTATTAAATAGATAGTTTTTCTCTATTAAGTAGATTCTCTTCTTCTCTTAGTAAGACTTTTCTAAGTAAATATTAGCTAGCTACTTATTATTATTAATTTTTAAGAATATAAACTTAAAGTAGAACTACTTATATTAATAGTAGAAGGAATATAAGTAGCTATTATTTAATTCCTTTATATTAATAAAGAGCTTATTATTAATCTATTTATAGTTTAGCTTAACTTATTTAAAGTAGTTTTATATTAAGATAAGTAGGTATAGGTTTAGCTAAGTATTTAGTTAAGTATTTAACTAAGTATTTAGCTAAGTATTTAACTAAGTATTTAACTAAGTATTAGAAGTACTTTTAGTTAAGAATAGGATTTAAATATTAGATTAATTATTTAATTAATTAATTCTTAGAATAATTCTTATTACTTTAATTAGCTCTATAATTAGCTCTATAATTAGCTCTTAGATTTATTCTATATTTAGTTAATAGAATACGAATTTTAAATAAAATTAAAGTTATTTTAGTAGAGTAATATAGTTTAAATAAGAAGTATAAGAATATTTAAGATAAGATCTAGTCTTTATTCTTTATAATATTACTTATACTTAATACTTTTAGCCTAGTATACGTTTAATACTAACTTAGTTATAAGTGTGAAAACCTATCTTAGAAAGAGTAAGACTTAGCTAGTATAAGTGTTAGAATATCTTTATAATATCTTTTAATTATTAAATATTAAAGTTTATAATACTATATACTATTCTTTATATTATAGTAACTTTATATTAGTTATTACTATTCTTTATAATAAATACCTCCTTTTCTAGTTAAGATATATTTATTAAAGACTTATTTATACTTTACTTAATTATTACTCTACTCTATACCTCTTCTTAAAGCTACTATAAATAAGATTATATAATAGTTTATAATTATCTTAAACTATTAACTAATATTAGTTTATACTAAATAATTAATATCTAGCTAGAAGATAAAAAATCGTAATATACTTAGAAATTCTTAAAAGATTTAAAAGAATATAAGAAGGCTATAGTTAAAGTTAAAAGCATATCTCTTAAAGTAAATAGTATTTACTAGATTAAGATAAATTAAATAACTTAATATTTCTTACTCTCTCTTATATAATAATATATTATATTTTATATATAAAAGTATAATATTATTAAGAAGAGTAGTAAATAAAACTAAGAGTATATAAATAATTTATATAAAGAGCTTTAAGTAAGATACTCTATTTTAGAGAATCTTTATCTAAAGTTTATATAATTATACTAATAAAAGATTAATAACTTTATTAAATTAAAAACTTAAAAATTAAATAAAGTAAAATTATTTAAGCTTAATAAAAGAGAGATTAAATAGGCCTCTTTTATAACCTTATAGCTAGACTCCTCTTAAGATAGTAAGACTAATATATCTATACTTATATCTAACTAACTACTAAAGCTAGAAGAACTCTATATTACTAGTACTACTCTCTTTTAACTACTAGTCTAAGAGAAGATCTCTTTTAATTTAATTAAAACTCTATATTTATATCTTAAGAGTATTTAGTATAGTAAACTACCTAAGTACTCTCTTAAATACTTATCCTCTTCTAAAACCGAATTAGTATTCTAAAATAAACTAAATTTTCTACTAACTATTAATAACTTTTTATAAAATTAGGCTAGAGATTATATACTAGAAAGAGAATAAGAAAAAGTAACTCTATAGATTAATTATAAGTATTATAAAATAGTAAGAAAGTTAATTATTAATTAAAGATAATAGTTACTATTAAAGAAGAATAGCTTAGAAGATAAGAAGAGGCTTATACTTAACTCTTTTAATATTATATTAAAATTTACTTTAAAATATTAGTACTTACTACTACTAAATCTACTTAGTATTTACTAATAAATAAAGGTATTTACTAATTTATTTTAATTTAAGAAAAACATATATTTATAAGTATTATAAATATATAAAAGAATAATAAGTACTAATAATTTTAAAGATAAGTATATATATTTAAAAGATTTACTACTAAGTTTAGATAAGACTACCTTTTATAATATAAGGCTTATTTAGGCTAATACCTAGAAGTAGAAATTTAGAAATAGAAGAATAAAACCTTAGATATATATTAATAAATAAACTAATACTTTACTTCTTATCTTTAATATAAAGTATTATATAGTAGTATTATCTAGCTATATTATATTATATTAAGTAAATATAAAAGATAAAGATATTTATACTCTCTTATTCTTATAATTACTATTCTTAAGTTTAATAATAACTTAAACTCTATATAGACTACTATTTTAATACTTTTTTAGAGATATTAGTATCTTTTAGAGCTTATTATTATAGTTATTATTATTAATATTAAACTTATACTTATATTTAAGCTTTAAAGTTTTTTACTACTTCTTTTTTAGCTTTAGATTAGAAAAAATAAAATAAAGAAAAACTCTATATAGTAGAACTTTAGCTATTTTTAGATTTCTAGCTTAGCTTTATTATAAAACTTCTTAAGCTATCTACTATTAGTAAGAGAATAAGAACGAAGATTATTTAAATTATTCTTATTATAGAAATATAGTTATAAGTTACTTTATATTATAAAATATCTTTATAATATATAGCTATTACTTTAAGACTATGCTATTCCTTCTTAGCCTTAAATATTAGTATAACTAAAGCCTTTTATTTCTTAATAATAGCTTATAATTATATAGAGTATTTAAAGATAGTATTAAATTTAGACTAAGACTTAATAGAAAAGATTTCTTTTAAGAAGAACTAAAGCTAAGTCTCTTCTTAAGTAGTAAAATATTCTTACTTAGAAAGAATACTATCTAGGCCTATATTAGCTAGTATATAAGTAAGAAGTAGTTTATTAACTATATTAAATTTATTTAATTAAAACCTAGATAAGCTAGATATAAAGTTCTTATCTACTATATTACTATTATTATAGTAGAAGTAGGATATAGTAGATATATTATAATAAGAACTAAATTAAATTATAATAAGAGCTAGCTTATAACTTTATAATAATATATTAATAAGGCTTTAGATTATAAGAATATAATAAGTAGTAATATAAGAATAAGAGTATATAAGGTTAGAAAGTTAAGAGTATATAAGATTAGAAGGTTAAGAGTATATAAGGTTAGAAGGTTAAGAGTATATAAGGTTAGAAGGTTAAGAGTATATAAAGTTAAGAGTATATAAGGATATTAGGAATAAGGTTTTAAAAAGAGCTTATAAAGAGATAGACGCTAAAAGTAATAGTAATAGTACTAAAGAAGAATAGTAGACGTTATAAGTTAAAGAATATTTAAAAAGCTATTTATAGAATAGTAATAGTAGTTATTATATTAAAGTTAAAGTTAAAGTTAAGGTAGATAGTAAAGTTAATAAAGACTTATAGTAGAGGCCTCTACTAAGACTTTATAATATAAGGAATTTCTTTATATAGTTATACTTTTATCTTTCTTTATATATTACTCTTTTAGAATTAGCTTAAGTTTATAAATCTTCTACTTTATTAGTTATATTCTAAACTTATAAACTTTTAAAAAAGTTATAAATATCTTTAAAATACTCTTTATAAGCTTTATAGTTTACTCTACCTTTACTACTATCTTTATTATTACTTAGATTAAACTATAAAGACTTTAATTTAAAGTTATTAGATATAAATCTTATATCTTATACTAGATTTAGTAAATAAATAAGTAAAATAATTAAAAGGAATCTAGATAAAATATTATAGTTTTAAAAAATATTTAAATATATTAGCTTTTAGTTTAATTATATATTAAAGATATAAATACTTATAAATACTTTTAAGATTATTTTTAAGATTTAAATTCTTAATCTTATTATAGTAATTAATTAAAGATTTAGCTATAAAGACTTATTTAATAATATATATATACTAAAGATAAATCTCTTATTAAGTCTAGAATTAATATAAAGATATTAAGAGAGCTTAAAGTATATTAATTATCTAGTTTACTATATAATACTATTTAGAAATTAAGATATTAACCTCTTTTATAGCTCTTTTAAACTTTAATAATATATTAATACTATATAGAATTATAATATTATTTATAAAGCTTATATAGTTAGTTATAAAGGATAATTAATTACTTAGATTTTCTTTATAAGAAATTTCTTAAGCTAGTTTTTCTCTATCTAGGACTAGTCTTAGAGTAAAGATAAAGGAATACTATAGATAAGACTTTATAAATAGCTTTAAAAAAGGCTTTAAAAAAGGCTTAAAAGATAGGTTAAGAGATAGGTTAAAAGATAGCTCTAGAGAGAATTCTAGAGAAGATTTAAGAGAAAATAGATCTATAAAAGATAAAGAGAGCGACTTTAATAAGATATATTTTATTAATAACTATAGAGAGGCTTTTAAAGTTAAAAAATAAGTACTTATTATAATTTTATACTACTATATTTTATAATTTAACTCTTCTTTTAAGGTTAAAGAGTTAAAGGTTTATAATAATATTAGAGATATTTTATAACCTTTTAGTAATTTATTATATAATCTTTAAATAGCTTAACTTTTCTTAACTATTAAAGATAGATAATAGAATAAGGCTTTTATATACTCTTATAATTTTTTAATATCTTTTATATTTAAATAGTTATAAATATTATAAAGTTCTTAGATTCTTTAAGTAGTAAGCTTATAGTATTTTTATACTTTTATCTTAATTTAGTACTAAATCTAGGATTTCTAGTACTAGGTATAGTTAGTACTTATAAGTCTCTAATCTTTACGATTTTAGCTAGTTTTTCTTAACTCTTATACTACTAATTTTATTATATATTCTAGTAATTATCTAGTAGTTTATTTTCTTAATAAATAGTATAGAATAATCTTAGCTAGAAAACGTTTTATATTTTTTAGAACTTATTTCTTAATATCTACTTCTCTAAGTAGTTAAAGTTTATTAAATATTACTTAATAGGCTTTCTTATAAGCTAGAATTTAATTTAAATAAGTAAATAGCCTCTTATCTTATACTTTTAACTTAGTATCCTTCTTTTAAGTAAACTAGTTTTCTTAAATATACTAATACTTATATAATTTAGACTATATATAGTTTTTATCTCTTATAAATTTATACTTCTTAAGATAAGTATAAGTATTATTAATAATAGCTTTATATTTATTAATTAGTAATTAGGTTCTCTTATATCTTTTATTTAAAGTTAAACCGAGCTCTTCTTACTAAATAAGCTTATAGTACTTTATTTAAGTATTTAATAGTACCTCTCTTAAAAGAGTAGAACTTCTATAGTATATAGAGACTAAGTAGCTTTTTAATAACTAGTCTCTTTTAACTCCTTCTTTATTACTTAAACTAAGAAACTTAGTTCGTCGTAGTCCTTATTATAGTTAATAATCTAAGATATAAGTATATTAGTAAAATATATTTATAGTATATATTATCTTTACTATAAGTTATTAATAGTGTTTTTCTAAATATAGAGTAAACTTATATATAATATTATATTAAAATATAATATATATATAAGCTAGAAGTTACTTAAAAATAAATTAAAAAAGATAGATTATAACCTTAAATATTTCTCTATAATATAGATTAATAATATAAAGTATTATATTATACTAGTAAACTATATTTATTAAGCTAGTCTAATCTAAGTCTTTAAACTTATCTCTACTCTTTATTTCTATTATAGTAGCTAGAAAATAATAAGAGTATTCTTCTTTAAGTAAGTTAGTACTTAACCCCTTTTCCTTTTTAAGAGTATTAATAATAGTCTAAGAAGCTTAATTAATATTATTTATAGTTAAGTCTTAGACTAGGTCTTAAACTAGGTCTTAAACTTAGTTTTTACTAGCTTCTTTAACGAAATCTTAAATAAAAAATTTACTACTACTTTAAGAAGGTTATTTATATAAAGAATATATTTATCCTTTTTTATACTTTTACTAGAAGTTACTATCTTATTCTTAATTATATAATATATAGCGCTTATTATCCTTATTATCTTAGAAGAAATAAGTAAGGTAGACGTAACTAAGAGAAGAGGATATAGTCTATTTATAGTCTTATTTAAGAAGATTTACCTTTATATTAAATAATTCCTAATACTAGTCTTCTACTAGTAACTAATTATAGTATATATATCTTTAAATCTTTTTAAGATTTAGTATATATTAATAAGTTAAGTAAATTAATAACGTTCTTAATCCTATTACTTAGGAATACTAAGAAAGCTTTCTTATTATAGAAATTTTATAAAAAAGTTCTATTAGATATATATTAAAGCTTAATTTTAAGGAATTTACTCTTATTAGAAAGAAACTAGCCTTAATTATTATATATATAAGAGCTTATAAGTATTTATAATAGGTTAATTCTACCTCTTTTATATAAGCTAAATAGTATTAGAATAAATTTTAAAATAGGAAGTAGTTATTATATAACCTACTAAGAGAATAATAAGTAACTTTTAAAATAGAGGTAGTATACTAATATAGCTATTAATATTAAAACTCTTTATTAAAAAATATCTAACCTAGGATAGGAATTATACTATCTTAATTAGATTTTTAAACTTTATAATTAGCTTAGTTTATTTATAATCTTTTATTTCTCTTATTAATAAATTTATCTTTAGAATCTATCTTCTAATAATTATTAGAATTATAACTAAGTCCTCTTCTACTACTAGTACTCTTACTACTCTTATCCTTCTTATTATCTATATAATATCTCTCTAAACTATTATTTAAGATACTAGATAGCTAGTTTTAGTTATTAGTTTAAGTAGTTTATTAACGTCTACTAAGTAAATATAAATAAGATAAATTTAAAGTTATATTAGTCTATGCTTATATATATATTCTCTTCTTAATTATTTTTCTAAATTTATTAGTAGTTAATTTAGAAATAAAAGAAAATTTATTACTAGTAAAATAATAAAATCTATAATTCTTATTCTTTATCTAAAAAGGTATAGTAAGATATTAGTAAGATATAGATATAATAAGAAACTAGTATAAGATCTTAGTATATTAATATGTTAAGTTAAGCCTTAGGTAGAAATGCTTATATAAGCGCTAGAGGTAGTATTTAGAGGAATTCGTAACTAGCTACTACTTCTTCTATTATTTATCTAAGACTTAATAAATCGTAATATGTTTATTATTCTAAAAGAGTTAGAACAATTATAGATATAGTTACTAGATAGTTTAAATTAAATTTAGTAGATATATATATCTACTACTAGTAAAAGTTTAGTAGTAAAAGTTTAGTAGATATATATATCTACTACTAGTAAGAACTTAGTAGACATATATATCTACTACTAGTAAGAACTTAGTAGACATATATATCTACTACTAGTAAGAACTTAGTAGAGATATATATCTACTACTAGTAAGAATTTAGTAGAGATATATATCTACTACTACTAAGAATTTAGTAGATATATATATCTACTACTACTAAGAATTTATATCTACTAAACTCTTAGTATTAGTAGATATATATATCTACTAATAGTAAAAGTTTAGTAGATATATATATCTACTACTAGTAAAAGTTTAGTAGATATATATATCTACTACTAGTAAAAGTTTAGTAGATATATATATCTACTAAT
>LLCB01000514.1:0-27503 GCA_001414345.1 Hymenoscyphus infarciens
GATAAATAGGTTAGTAGATCTAATTATTTCTAATAAGCTCTAGTAGAAGCGTCTCTATACTTTATAATAACTTAAATAACTAGCTAAACTAGCCTAGAGGCTCCTTACTATCTACTTAGCCAGGGGTCCGAGTTCCGACTCGGACACGTGATAGCTGTACCGTCATAGTGTAGGTGTCGTACTACCCAAGTTAGGGCGAGGTCGTAACGCTATGACCTCGCCCTAGTCCGGGTCGGAGCTCGGCTAATTCCGCATGCCCGTGGTGCACTTTTGCGCTTAGGCGAGATCGCCATACGTGGGAATTGGCTTTTGCTTGGTGAATTTTGCGTTTCTGGTCACCTTGTTTAAGCGAGGCTTCAAGACGCGTCGCTTTCGGAAGAACCTCATCGAGGGTTTTATATTGGGTCGAGCCTATAAAGGTCTTCGGCCAAGCAGTTTTTTGTCGTGATTGATAGATAGACGGGGCAAGTTGGCAAACAAGGAACCCCAAAGCTCTTTGCTAAAAAATTGAGAAGAATAGTCCACGTTTGTCACCTTTGGGTCATGTCTAAATCGAGTCATTCTCCTAACCAAATGGCTCATAGAAAAGCGTCTGAAAGGGCTATTCCCCATGCGATCGCTTCCATGCTTCTTGTACTAGCCAAACCCAGTGCTGCGAAATGTTTTCTCAATTTTCACGAAAAGATAGGCTCTACGCAGCTATCGGTGTGTCTGTATTTATTTTCGTCATGGAAATGCTGGGTATGTTGAGTTGAGGATACGAGTGAAATTTTACTAATATATTCTTTTTCCTTTTCAAGTTGGGTTCCATACGGTTTCTATGGCGCTGATGGCTGATGCGTTCCACTCTGTGAGTCCACAAAATTGAAGTTCACTCTTTTGAAACTGACATGTGCCACCCACGCTTTGCAGCTGAGTGATATCCTTGGATTTGCAGTCACGTTAGGTGTCGAAAGGGTTCGTCATCACTCCCTTCAATCTCAACTCTCACTAACATATACCGACCAAAATAAGCTATCAGAAAGCCACTCAAAAGAGATCCCCTCTTTTTGGAAACTATCACCACTCTTTGCGTCCTTCTTCAGTGGCTTCCTGCTGGTCGGTCTCGGTGTAACTGTCATTTTATGCGCCATCAGTCTCTTCATCACCCGGTTAAGTTAGTTCTTTTCCTCCTCCCTCCAAGGCTTGCAGCTAGCTCACAAGAGACAGAAATGCAAACTCCAATTTTGGTTCTGGCTGTCGGTTGTGCTAGTCTTGCATTGAATCTTCTCTCAGCGTTATGCTTCTACGGTTCGTTAATCATACTCCTTCTAATGTGAAATGTTTCTAACGTGAATTAGTGCACGACAAAACAGAAGATATGGAATCTGGGGCTGAGTCTCAGATCAAGGTCTGCAATTTCTCAACTCAGTCTATAACTTGAGGCTAATGTTCTCGCCAAGCATTCCCATGAAACTTTCCCGATGCACGTTATGGCTGATGTAATATGTGGCCTTGGGGTTATTATTGCTGCAGTTGTTAATATGCAAGTCAAAGGCGAAGGTCGTTATTATGCAGATCCGGGGGCCAGTATTGTGATTGGACTTGTGGTTGTAACTTTTGCGGCTCGTTTGGGTAGGTTTCCGCACGCAGTTCTGGGAAGCCTCACTTACCATTCCTTAGCCAAGACAAATTGGAATCTTCTCCACCAAAAACAGGAGGCACGTAGCTTTTCTGGAGATGGAGATTTCGAATTGAAGGATCATGCGAACCAAGGAAGTGAAAACGAAGATAGCATAAGAAAGATGGGACTCGAAGGCGACGGAGAAGGAGAAGAAGAAGCGAATGGAAATTCGCTTGATGATGGCGAAGAGGATGAGTTTAATGTCGGTGATGGCAATGCAGAGGAAGAAGCTGGAAACGACTGGGGCGGCGAGAATCAAGATCGCGGGGAAGAACCCCCTAGTAGTTTCGAAACTGACGAGAACTCCGAAGACGTGGCAAATCCAGAAACAGAAGGGGAACAAGAACCAGAAAACGAAGGGTCGTGGGAGAATGGAGAGCCAGAGGAGACAGGAGACCCTGGAATGGAAAGTGAGAATGTTTCGAATGACCAAAACGAATTTGGGAAAGCCGACGGCAATCTTGGAGACGCAGAAACAGGCGAATATACGGGTGGAGAAGAAGCAACACCCGATGATGAAAATGCACCAAATGAAGACGCAGGAGGAAACGATGATACATCCACGGAGACAGCCCCACCAACAGAAGATGACACCATCACAGGCTCAGGGGTCGACGGTGTAGTCAAGCAAATCGTGCAAGCTGGGAAGAAGGCGAAAAAGGCTTTGCTTGATGGAACCAACTATATCGAGAAGCAGTTCGAGAATTCTTGGAACGGCGACGACGGGGAGCAGACTGGACTTAAGAATGACAATTATTGGGACGGGAAAGATGATACTAGTACTGGAGGAGAGGACTCAGGGCCGAAGGTTAAGGAAGGGGGATGGGTGTGAGTCTTAAGTTGCAGAGGAAGACATTTCTCCACGGGGGTTGCGTAATGATCGGATTGGTATGTTCGACTAGGTAAAGGAATATTATGCTAGAGAGTGAGTTCGTACCTGCCTTTTCTCTTATTGTTTCAACATGCTAGGGTAATTTGGAGTAATCGTCTTGGATGGTTGGAACTTTTTAGGATATTAACCCAGCCGTTTTCGGGCAATTGAGATTTCGTACCTGCCAGTTTTACGCAGTGCTTCAATGGTTCTAAAACCCTTGGAAATGCTTATCTTAGAAGCTTGGAACAGATTAGAACACTGACCTAGAACTTCCGAACAAGAATATCAATTGTCCTAAACCCATTTGGGTTAATTAACAATACAAGCAAACGTCTTCCATCCTGATACCGTTCCTCCGCCCTACCCCGAAACCAATCCCCAATTCAAGACCGAGAAGCCGGCTTCCGTTTTCTATGTCCTTTGATGTAGTTTTTCCTCGTGACTTTGGCGGTGTATTTCCCAATCTTTTTCATGGCCGGTCCTTCATCTGATTCCGACTCGCCAAGATCAGTCGAATTTGATTTGCGTCCCGCTCTAAGAGCTGCCTTTCTCTTCGACCAGCCTTTGAGTTCGTAATTGTCGTCGTCTGAATCGGTGGGAGGAGGAGGAGGGATTGGCCTGTCGTCGGAGATATATCCACCACCAACCATTTCATTCTCCACCTCATCCTCTTCGCTCGATTCTTCGGGAACCGAAGGCGAGCTCGATATCAATATAGGGTCAGAGATCGTAGGTTCTTCTGCGGGCGGCGAAGGTGAAACCCCAAGCGGACTTAGAGAACTGTCACTCTCATAGGCAGGCGGCTTAGCTGGCGTAGTCTTTGCGTCTTTCCTCATCCGTGGCTCTTTCGGTTGAGGACATACATCGCTCTTCTTTTGCGTAGAAGATTCACCGATCGAAATTGGACCATGGGTATATATTTTGTTGTTGATATCACTGGTCCCTACTCTTGTTAGCATTGCCTTGGTATGACGTTGGAGAAATCTACAGTATTCTGTCCAAAGGGGCATTTCAGTTTTGTGTACATCGCCTCCGGCTTTGAGGAGACGTCTGTTGTAGTCTTGGTCGAAGTTGTATGAGGGTGGCTTGATTGAGAAAAGTTTGCGCCGCAGTTCTTCCTTCTTTGACTCGTAATTGAATGACATGATCCAAAATTTGGGTTGCGATGTAATGAAAATGGTGTGCGGGCGGGATCGTGGAATCACCCCCAGAACTTGTGTTTTGGGAAGGCGCGATCCATCGATGCTGGTATGTTTTGCCGAGCCGAAGACATTGCGCGATGGACAGTGAATACTTTAGGTTCGCACCTGCCTCCGTCTCTCGTTGTTCCAAGTGTCTAGGGTAGTGCAAGGTGATTATCCCCAAAACTTTGAACAATTGAGGATATTGACCCAGGCGGTTTAGAACAATCAAGTTTGTTTGTCCCAGAGTATTTGGGACAATATTATATTCTTCTAGAAAGCTGGGACAATGAGATAGCTTTTGTGGTCCACAGGACGTCACTTCGTATTCAAGAGAGCTTGCACACAGAATTAGAAGGATCGATACTCACCAACTGATTCTCACTTCAGATTCATTATACCGAGCATTGAGTCGAGAACAAAAATGAGAAACCTCTTGCCAGAGATGCTCTCTGCGTAATCGAGTCAATTCGACTCAATTCAAACATCGAGATTGACAAACGATAAGATCAATCTCGATCGGAAAAGAGAGTACCCAGCATTGTGATAGACAAACCTGCAATAAATGCTTGAAGTTCGTACCTGCCTACCTAGCCTCGTTATTCCAACCTTCCAAGGCAATTCAAATAATTATCCTAAAACTTTAGAACAATCAACCTCAAATGTCCAAAGTTTCTGGGGTAATCAAAAATTGCGCTAGAGAGTTGGAACAATAATGTATTTTTGCCCACGCGTTCGTTCACGTCGCCAGGCAGCGCGAGGCCAAACACGTGACTTCAGCTTTTTTAAATTGTTATATTACCAGCTATTAGTCTGCGTAATACACAAGGTGAACCGTTGCGCCAGAGGAATGATAACGCAAAAGTTCACCCAAAATGACTACCGAACGGTATCATTTTGACTAATAGCGCGTATACCTATGGAGCGGACCCTGCGAATATCAGCCTGTCACGTGGCCTGATATCACAAAATGGAAGATGATGAAATTGGCATATATGAAGATAAGTGAGTGTAGATGTGCCAAGAAGAACGAGTGCCAAAAACCAATTATTTCATCGCCATAACTGGCATCACCCGCTCGTTCGGTCATTCGTCGATACTTCGTGAGCCAGAAGGGCCGACCCTTCTCCCTCTGCCCCCAAAATCATCTCAGGTTTTCCTAAAAGCAAACAAACTCTGAAAGTATTTCGGGTTAACCTTGCACCGGCGGTCCGCGAACCCGAAGACAGCTGCTGCAAGAAAGGAAAGCAAAAGAAGAAAAGAACGGGTATTATAACACGACAATACGAAGATGAGAACGCTCAAAGATGAAAACGAACTCTATCCCTCTTTTCCCTCTAGAAATATCTTGTCCTCAGATTCATGGAAATTGAAATTCCTCCAGGCATGCAATGCTAGCTGTCGTGATGTCGGAAGAGCCTCATTCTCTGCTCCTACTTGTACGGACTTTGCCGGCTGTTCCGGTCTTATCTATAGATTTCTGCGGGGTTGGAAAGGCGGGGTAAAAGAGCCAGATGTGTTGCCCGTCCTTTATGGAAGATATGGAGATGAATTAAGGAGATTGGAAGTGGAGGTTGGAAGTAAAGTTGGAAGAGAAAGTTTCCCGAGGGACACCTGAACGAAACAACACGAGACTTGAAACATCGATGGTAATTGAAACCGGCGATGACAATAAGGAAGTTGATTTATCCACTTGGATATTTTTGAAAGCATGAACGTTTGTGAGACTCAACGCAACATGTTCACCGTCATATGAGGGGTTGTCATCGATGTAGAAGGATGTTTGATTGCTGGAAACATTAGCATATATCATATCGCGACGTGATGACAGCTTACTGTGTTCAGTGTTTGATCGCTACAGATCATCAGTCTATTCCAACTCATACCAAAGAGAGTCAAACGTTCTTCGGTGCTCTTCTTTCAATGCCAAGGTCTCTAACGAGGCACCGGACGATTCATAGGAATCATAGCCTCTTTATGCTTCGCCAAAAACCGAAAAAGGAGGCCATCCCCACGCCCACCATCACCTTGTCCTGGATGGAGATTTTACGGCTCTTCGGGTCTTCTCCGTCTTCGAGCAAGGAATCGAGTCTAGGGATGCTTATTCTTACGTTTCGTAAAGCAATACGAAACGCTCAGTTAGCGTAAAGCGTAATATGGCTGTTGGCGTTATTATGGGATAAATTTTAGGCATAAAAGTGTATAAATATAGTACTGAAATGTGGCCTTTTGGTATAAAAAGTAATGATTTATATTATAATTATATAGAATAATTAAAGCTATTCCTAGAATCGTCATCGCTCTTATTATCTTCGTCTTCGTCTTCGTCTTCGTCTTCTCTATTTAGTAATATATCCTCTCTATCCTACTTCTATACTACTTTATCCTAATCGGTTTCGCCGCTTATATAACTAACATTTCGCTTTATTACTTTATTAACATAATAAATTAGGCTTTTACTTTAAGACTAAGGTTATAAGCTCTTCGATTATAAGAGTGCTTTAAGCTATTTATAGAGGTTATGCTATTCTATAGCCAACGCTAGCAGGGGTCCCTAGCCTACTAAGCACGCTACTACGTGATTTACTCTCTTATCCTTCTATTTACTCTAGAAGTATTTTAAAACTCTTTTATATTATATATATATATTATTATATTTCTAATTACTAATACTCTAGAAACTATAGATATAACTTAAATAGTTACTTAAAAGTGCCTAATACTCGTAAGTTAAACTAGTTAAACTAATGAAAATATCGACTTCTCTAAAAAGTAGGAATAACCTTAGTTTTACCTCCTTAGAGTATCGCTTAACTTCTAGATATGTTCTAATAGTAATAGTATAAGGTACTTGTCTTTTTACTAGAGGGCTAGCCCCCTGGACCCTCTAGTAAGAGAGACACCCTCTTATACCTATCTGTTAAGATTAAGTACGATTTATATAATAAAGTGAATGAATTTAAGCCTTTTACTTATTCAACGTAAATAGCGGATCGCCTGTAAATTAGTAGCTAGATATACCTATTCATAGGCGCTCGATCTAATACTAATATTTCGATATCGATATAACAGAGGTAAGGTAGAGGTATAGGTAGATTACTAGAGACTTTAGTATAACCTTTTACGAAAAGTAGCAGGAGAGTATACTAGGAAAGGGCGGCGTAAAGAGAAAGCGCTAGCCCGATTAGGCAATTAGTATGCGATTAAGAAAAGTCCTCGGATTTGAGCCTTTTGTAGGCGCTTTATTCGATCGTACGTAGTTTATTGATTTGTTGTTGTTACGAGCTTTGTTTACTCTATTTATGCCACTTTTTTGGGTGGGACTAGTCCTTTTTAGGAAGGTGGTGGCGATTGTTTTCCAGCAAGAGTGAATATGTTGAAATTTCGCTAATTTTATACGCTAGCATGGTACCCATGCTAGCGTTGGTTACAGAATAGCGTTTCCCATTTATAGTATTATAGAAAAATATTGTTTTAGAAAAGAAGTTTTAAAGCATAAAAATTTTCAAGTAAGTAAAGTAAGTGCTAGCACGTGATAGGAAATAGAGGCTTCCTATTAGCTAATAAAACTCTTAGCAATATAATAAAGTATATGGCTTATTTAGCCTTACTTTATGCTTTATTCGTATTACACCTTGGCTTTTCGTAAAGGTAACATCCCTAATCGAGTCATGGTGACAAGATGCGGCGCATTTCCAAGAGCGCAATGGGGGTGTTGAGTAAGCATTATAGACGCCACCAACGTCTCTTCTGTGGTTGGGCGCGCCTCCCGAGGACCATTTCCCAGGTTTTGCTCGCGCATTTGTGAAGTTGTTGGTCTGAAAGAGTTCCATTCGTCCCCGTAGAACCAACGACCCTCTCGGCGGATTTGGGGATAAATGCAAGTTCCCGAACCGGACACATAGCCTGTACTGTACTTACTGTACAGTACCGTACAACCAACTCCCTGAAGATCTGAACGCATTTGACGAGACGAGACGAGACGAGAGTCATCGAGACGAGGGACCCAGGGCAGTTTCCTTTTTCTCCGCATTAGTCGCCCACACAACCCCAGAGTTTCTCCAGCGTCTCCACTCGTCCACCGCTTGGCTCGGCTTGGCTTGGCTTGGCTTGGCTTGGCTTGAGGGCATCACCAACAATTTTATATTCGACCTGCGAATCACACGGTTGCTACACGCATTTATTTGTTGGTTGTCGCACCGGTCGACATTTCCCCGAAGGTTCTGGCCAGCACAGCACAGCACGCCAGAGATGTGAGATTTCTGTCGGTCCCCTTTGGGCCATTTCGGCGTGTTGCTGTGTCCGTTTTGGTCTCCGTCTCCAACGTGGTCTAGCAGCACTTGCCTATTTTGCTGCACGTCGTAAGCAATCTTGCTTCTCGTTTGCCCTCGTTTGCCCTCGTCTACCGTTTGTGGGAGTCGGGTGGAGTCGAGTGGAGTCGAGTGGAGTCGAGTCCAGGGCAGCCCAGAAAACCAAACCAAGTCCATGGTGCCAAGTGCTCCTTCCTGCACGATTACGATTAACCTCACAGCCTCTGAAGCCTGGAAAGCAAAGCGTGGTGACATGGGAGTATTCGGAGAATCCGCGTGACGAGACAAGGTACCTTCTACGCCTACAAGTATCCTGTGCTGTACTAAAATACTGCCACGGTAATAACAAGATTCGCGAGCCCATTACATTAGACCCGGTCCAAGAGCCATAATTTTCCGTATCGTCTGCGCCCACAAGCGGCAGTTCATGAGACTATTGATGACCTCCTCTTCCTTGCCTACACCTACACCTACACCTACACCTACACTCCCCCATACACCTCCCCCTTCCTCTCCTCCTCTCCTCTCATCTCATCTCTGACGGCCATCCTCATAACCTCCTCATCCATCACATCACCGGACCTCTCTCTAGTGTTAATTAATTCCCCTTGGCTGGCCTCGACCAAGAACCTCATCTCACACCGCAACACAGAGTGTCCTGATACGTGCGTGGATCCCGAGGGACCATCTAAGGAATCATGCATGCATGATTTCCGATCACTGGTGTACAACCGTCACCCCTCTCTCTTCTTGAATAAACGTTCGGAAAAAATACCTTGGCGATGCCTTCACACAACGACATCACCCACGAGAATCTCGCCAGTCTGGGAGACTTTCTCGGGGTTGAGATGTCGACGACGGCACCGAGGATATCAATGGAGGAATATGTTCAGCGGCGTAGGGAACGTCATAACCCCGGATGGCCATTACAGAATTGCTCACAACCTCAACGACTACCCGAGGAAGATCCTCCGTCGTACGAAGAATATTGGTCTTCCAGTGTACGCCGCAAATTCAATATCCAACCCCGCGAGGATGAAGGACAAGAAGTGCTACCGGCTTACTCATGCGCCATCAGCCTCGAAAATGTATTCCTGAGGAAGACCGAGTTGGAAGGGGCGGTTCATCGAGCTCATGACAGAAATTGGTATCGAGAGGTTGTTACTTTGCAAGGAACCGCATTATCATTCTACAAATTCAAGGGTAGTAGCAATGTATTTGGAAAGGAAGGCAAGAACGACATTGCGACTGGTGCCAAGCGAGGACCATTATTAAGAACTTACAACCTCCAACACGCAGAGGTGGGCGTGGCCGCTGATTATCTCAAGTAAGATATTCCTCCGTTCCAAGCACTTAAGATTCAAGAGCTCTTGTTGACACGTTCCTACAGAAAACGCTTCGTTATCCGGATACGTGCCGAAGCAGATCAATTTCTATTGTCTTGCAACAAGATAGAAACATTTGTGCTCTGGCTACAATCTCTCTTTGCCGCCATTGATCTTGCTGCACCTCTCGACGACCGAGATTTACCTCGCGATCTCTCCATTCCCAGACCTCGTCGCCGTCGTGCCAACAGGAATTCCGAACGAGATGCGAATGTAGTTCGCGAGCAACCAGAATTAGGAAGTCGAGATGTCTCCAACCTACCAACCGCCTCTACAAGTACAAGTTCACTAGTCAGCGACCTAGACGACACAGAAAGTATAGAAGTCCAACTCGTAACCCCCGCCCTGCTCGAAGTACGACCCAGTCGGCCCCCATCCCCCGAACCAGAATCAAGGACACGCCCAAGTCTCCTCAGCTCAGCATCTCGCTCTCGACTCTTCACAACCTACGGACCCCAATCTCACTCCCCATCCTCCTCTAATTCCTCATATAACTCCACCTCCAATTCTTCCTCCACAACCACCACCCAAACCTCAATAACCTCCAACCCCTCCGTCACCGAAACCGGAAAATGGCGACCCCATCACCAATGGACACCCTTCTACGACATGCTCTACGCCAAACGCTGCATGGCAATCCTCACCAGCCGCAGCCCGCGAAAAAGTAACCTCGTAATCATGAAGGGCAAACGATGGGTCGTTGATTGGGCCACGGGACGATTGAAGAAATGGATTCCACCACCCCCCGAAGAGGGCTTACCGGATTATGACGACACGGTAGATGACGAGGAGTGGATCGTTGGTCAATATGGGGAATTGATACGGGTTTGAGCCTGAGTGAGCGAGCGAGCAAGGAAGAAAAGAATTCATTCTGGAGGGAAAGAGGAGAAATTTTTCGCGATATTGAAGGGGAATTAATTAATCTGATGATCTTGAGGCGAAGAGAGAATTCTCATTTGGAAGTATGGAGGTATACTTATCAGCCGACCTGACCTGGCCTGACGCGCAGATCCCCGGATAAATTGACGAATAATGGCGTCTTTTTCATTTCAATCTCCCCCACGAGAGTGTTCAATGGCATCATCTGGTACCAAGAAGACGACGAGAAATTCCGGCATTTGATATGTTTGCGAAAACAGGATAATCATGACACGAAGAATATGAAGTTGAAAGGTGGAAGTCTGAAGTTGGAAGGATGCACCTGGACTATTCAGAAGAATTTAGATGAAAGGCGTTTGGTTGGGTTGGGCGAATATTATTCTTTTTTTATTTTTTATTATTTTTTATTATTTTTTATCTATATGGGAAAGAGGGATTATCATTACACTTAGGATGGAGTTTCTCGTTATCATTTTTTTTGTTTTTGTTTTGTGTTTGTTTTGTTTTGTTTTTTTTTGTTTGGTTTGGTTGCGGTCTTGTTTGGTCTTAGTTCCTGTTTCGGGGCATCTTCGCGTTGCATGAGTACATGAGAGGGTTTTCTTGAGTGGGATGCGCTTTTATATATATATATATATCTATCCCTTCTTTTTTTTTTTTTGTACCTCTCGTAGACTACCTACTGCGGGAAAGTGTGGTGTGGGATGGTTAGGATGGGATGGTGTAAGATGGTGTAGGATGGTGTGGTGTGGGATGGTGTGGGATAGTTAGGATGGGCATTGCTTGTAGATAAGAGTATGGATTTGAAAGGATGATGATGATGTGAGGAAAACTAGAATTAGAAATGCAAAGTATTTAGATATTTGCCAATTTTTTTTGGGGGGGGGGGTGTGGGTGGTTCATAAACTCATTTTTGGTGGGTTGGTGGGTTGGTGGGTTAGGTATCTGAAACAAGAGAAAATATAAGTGTACATGAATCGGGGTGGGGCTACGAAGAAAGTGTGAAAACTTGTGAATGGATGGATAAGTATATGTATCTGGATCTATAACCCTTTAAAGAGCTTCTCGAGAAAAGTCACTCACTACTCTAGTCACTTTCACTCACTGTTTGTTGTCTCTCCTTCATGCGGACATGAGGATTCCGTGAATAAGCATGATGCTGGCTTTAGGATGATATGGGGTATGGGGCTGTGAGTGGATGGGTGAGTGGATGGGTGAGTGGATGGGTGAGTTGCTTGCTTACTTGCTTGCTTGCTTGCTTGCTTGCTTGCTTACTTGCTCATTTGCTTGCCGGAGGTGTAGTAATAACGTTAAATTAAATAAATCAAATCAATCAAATTAACTTAGTAGATAAATTAAATTAAATTAAATTAAATTAAATTAAATTAACTTAGTAGATAAATTAAATTAAATTACATTACTTAGTTTGTGGATCGATAAAATAAATAATTTAAATAAATAAATACTTCAAAACTTCGTTTTTGAATTCTAAACGTGATGATGTATATAAGTATAAGTATTAGTATTTATTAGTATTTATTAGTATTAGTATTCATCTAGGAAATATCTGCGGAAAGATTCCGTGGTTGGGAGGGGGATGGTAGGGAGATGGTAGGTACCTAGATACCTAGCTAGCTAGGTATGGTGGTAGGGTGGGATTCTGGGAAGTAAGTATTTAGACTTGTGAAGTTGTGATGCTAATGAGAGTACCTTTGGGATTTCCTTATTTTTCGTTTTTGGTTTTTTTTTTTTTTGTTTTTTTTTCGAGATAGTAGTACTAGTGTTTTCTTGTATTTTTCGCGATAGGAGGTATATTCTTATACTCTTGTACTCTTGTACTCTGGGTAGCTAGGTAGGATGTTTATTTCAGTTAAAAAGGAGGGGAGGATCTAAGGATTCGCAGAGTGGAGGAAGGGTTAAGAGAGAGAGAAGTGTTATTTGATTTCGTAGGTAGCGAGTGCGTTTATCTCTCTCGTTGGTTTTTTCAATACTTACTTACTTCTGTATACACACATCTGAGTATTTTAAAAGGATTCGAAAAGTTAACTACATTGTCGATACTTGGAGTAAATTTCAGGATCTCGATGACTGGAAGTGAAGACGTGAAATCTTTTTCGACTTAAGCATCGAAAAGATGCTATCCCTACTATATTTCCACAAAGCTATTTATCATACTTGAAATTCAACTTTTGAACTTGCTAACCGAAATCACGTTCTTAAAAAAAATTGTAATTAGCTTTGTCTAATATTTGTGATTTTATTGTCTTCTTAACGAGAAAAAAAGTTATAAAAAAATTATAAAAAAGTTTATAGGTAGCTGTTTTTTTATTTATTTATACTTTACTATATCTGCTAGATTTGTATTACTAATTTCTAGAGGCGAACTCTAATTTATACTTGAAGTCTAAATTTTAAAAGAGACTTTGAGCTATAATAGATGAATTATATATAGATATATAAGTATTAATATAAGATTAAGACTTCTAAGATATCTATTTATAACTAACTACTCTAAAGAGAAAGGAAACTTAGAAGGTAAGATATATATATAGGTTTTGTATACGGAAAGATTTCTATACAAAATAGTAAATAGTAATAATAATATAAGGTACGAAGAGAAAGGAAGGCGCTTTGGGTATTTTCGTCTAGAGTTGGTTAGCTAGGTATAATGTTATGCTTGAATTTTGCAACCAGACAGTGTTTTGTAATATAAGAAGAGATCTACGCATGAGTTTAAAATTGCGGATAGGGCGGAAGGAGTATGACTCTTTCAGGCTAGGGTAAATGGTTTATTTGCTACTAGTGCATTTTTCGGGTTTCAGTAGATGAGATATCATCGCGAATCTTCTCAATTATGACTTGAAAAGCTGAAAGCTTCGAGGGAGCCTTAAATGACACTGATGTAGGTTGAAATTCGTCCCTTGGATGTCCAACCAAGTCTCTTTCCCAAAAGTGATCGGCTCCGTCTAACGTCCATGATTATGTTACAATATCATAATCTCATTGGAGAAGAGGCACATTAGAAGTTAGATAACTTTTTTGTCAGATTTTCTTCTCGTAATACAGCGATGGCTCCTTGTCTTTTTCAAAGTGTTGCTTGTAAGACTTGGAAAGGTAGGAATATTTCGTGTTCTCCACAAAGATCAAAACAATTAAGTTAACCACCAATGCTCCACTTATATTACCCAGTTCTCAAGCAGTACGAGTTTTACACCGAAGGTGTAGACTTTTTAAGCTAGAACCATAAACGGCACTAGAGTGTCTACTAGAGTGAAGACTTTAAAAATGAACAATTGAAATACGAGTACTGAAATGGAATTGAGGTATATAAAAGCTATCTATCTATTCCCATTTTTTGTAGAAATTAACTATAGAAGGCAGAAGTAGCGAAGTATATCTTTAAACTTATGCTCAAGTAAAGCATGAAATGAAGGGGCTTTAAACATCTCTGCTAAAAGATCCCGTCTATTTTTGTCACACTTGAGGTTTATAAAATGGACCTTGCGTAGAGATAACAAGTGTGCAACCTTCAAAGTCTTGTGTTGAAAGAGGAGTTTATAAAACATGGTTATTTTCAATGATAGCTCCAAATAAGTTTATGTCGGAAGGAATCGACAGTCACAGTTATCAGGATATATCCTTTCTGGAGTTCAAGGACTAGCAAACCCGGGTAAAAAATGAGATAGTTTGTGTTCCCTAACCTCCTGAAAATCCCTTATATATGCGGCAAATTCTTAAATAGTGTAAATGCATAAGCCACACGCAAGCCACGACCCACTCACCATGGTGAGTGGTACCATGCAGTGTAGCTTACAAGTATTAGAGTGGAGATTTTCCATGTCAAAGGATATTTAGAACGATGGAATTGCTATGGCTGGTAAGTAGTATCACTTCGGAACTTCTTCCACAACATCCATCCAACAAGTTCCTTTTTTATGTTGCATGCTGGCTTACTCGTGAAAAAATTGGCGGATTACTTGACACTTGCCAGCTTACCCGTATTGTGACTTTTAGCCCCCAAGCATGATGATTTGGATTACTTGTTACTTGCTATCTTACTGGGTAATCAATAGCTTCCTCGTGGTGTACTTTTCTGCCCCCAAATTTGTCTGGCTTACTCGTTACTTGTTTGGCATACTCGCAACTCAACCCAACTCGACCAAACCCTCACATCCCATCCTTCTACTTCCCCAACCCCCAATTTCTAAGAGACTCCGTTACCTTCTACTCTCTCGGTCGGGTTACTCGCAGTTTGCCACGGCTCACTCACGGCTCACTCACGGCTCACTCACAGCTCACTCACAGCTCACTCACATCTCACGCATAGCTTACTCGTGACCTTCTTCTCGGCTCTCAAGTATTAACTTTTGGCCCCCAACTTTCGTCGGCTTCCTCGCTCCTTGATTTCGTGTTCCTTAGGGAGAAAAAAGAAAACCGAAGAAACGCACAGCCTAGATATTTCTCAAAAGTGCTACCAGTGGAAGCAAAACACTACCAAAATAGAAACGACTGAAAAATAATACTTTGACGGAGTTATTCGACAAACTTTGTCGTTTAGAATCCACCTCGATTTTGCGCCGTATACTTGAACATGAATCAGAATTTGGGGATGAAGAGGGAAGTGTAGAACTGCGAGAGTAAACCCTTTCGTCTGTTTACTTTTCGCGGATCATATAAACCAATCTTCACTCAACCAACCTCAACCTCAACCAAGTACCCCCGGGATTTTGGTTCGTTTTTTCCAATTTTCTTTTGAGAGCTTATGAAATTGTGGTGTCAGGTGGTGAGCAGGCTGTACCAAAATCCTCAACCACCGAGATTCATTTCCGAAAGACAAGAAATCGTATATATGGGAGGGGAGCGGGGGGTTTATACTCTGAGCGTGAGATGGGGAGAAAAAACCTGCCGATTTGAGGCACACCAGCTTCTACTACGATGTAACTACAACAACTTGTTAAAAGGTTGTAATACTTGATACACTTCTTTAAAACGGCTCTAGGGATCGATTAGAATTTTTTTTATATTTTTGCGACCTTATCCGGCCTCGTAATACGCTGTGATATATATATATATAGTGTAAAGATTGAGGTTTTGGTCGTGCCTCCAATCGGCTGAGAGCGCTGGTCGCTCGAGTCATGGTGGCCTGTACTTTCTCAAGGTCACACGAGCAAAATCGATAAACTTACACCTTAGGCATGCACAGACACCCTGCCAAGGGTCGGATCTTACGTGTATATCCGACTATAAGTTTATAAGAACCGGTTTTTACGTACTCGATTAATTTATCGATTACCTATATAAAAAAAGTATAAGATAATAGATTTATTTATTAATTACCTTATAATAAATTTAAGAGAAATAGAAGTAAGTAATCGATTTATTTATTAATTATACTAGTAATAATAATACTAGGTAATCGATTAATTTATCGATTACTTTACTAGAAATAATACTAGGTAATCGATTTATTTATCGATTATCTTACTAGTAATACTACTAGGTAATCGATTTATTTATCGATTATCTTACTAGAAATAATAATACTAGATAATCGATTTATTTATCGATTACCTTAGTAATAATAATACTAGGTAATCGATTTATTTATCGATTACCTTAGTAATAATAATACTAGGTAATCGATTTATTTATCGATTATCTTACTAGAAATAATAATACTAGGTAATCGATTTATTTATTAATTACCTTAGTAATAATAATACTAGGTAATCGATTTATTTATCGATTACCTTACTAGAAATAATAATACTAGATAATCGATTTATTTATCGATTATCTTACTAATAATAATACTAGATAATCGATTTATTTATCGATTATCTTACTAGTAATAATACTAGGTAATCGATTAATTTATTAATTACGTTACTAGTAATAATAATACTAGGTAATCGATTTATTTATCGATTATCTTACTAGTAATAATAATAATAGTAATCGATTTATTTATTAATTACCTTAGTAATAATAATACTAGGTAATCGATTTATTTATCAATTACTTTAGTAATAATAATACTAGGTAATCGATTTATTTATCGATTACCTTAGTAATAATAATACTAGGTAATCGATTTATTTATCGATTACTTTACTAGTTGTCGGTATATATTAAAGAGGTAAATAGCGACTCGGATTAGTATATATAAGTGCACGTGCTTCTCGCTTAAGAGCTACTTAAGTAGGCATCGTAGCTAGCTTTACTCGGTATATACGAACGATAATATAACTCTTTTTACATCGCTTTTATAACTATAAGTTATACTAATACTAATTAGTAGACGTATAGATTAGATACTTAGTTACTTCGTATATTTCTACTATAAGTATACTTATATAAAAGTAAACTTAATATTACTAGTAGACTCCTCTTCTCTAATTATAACTCCTTCTACTATTTAACAACTTTACGATAATATACTATAAACGCTTCTTAATATAGAAAGCGCCGATTACGAATATCGACCTCTTACTAATCTACCGACCTTCTACCGACTCTCTATCTCTCTCTAAAGAGACTTCTCGAAGGCCTACTGAATATAAGACTAGTAATATTAATTTAATAAAATATAAACGCTTCTTAGAAAGCACCGATTACCACCTCTAACCTTCTATCTCTCTCTAAAACAATTTATACTATCTAAGACACTTTATTTATCTAAAACCCGATAACGACTTTTCAATAACATCTATTACTTCAAATAACAACAATATAACGAATATACTAACTCTAATAGAAGAGACGATATATGCCGCTAAATATAAAAAGGAATATACTAAAGAAGAGAACAAAGACCTTCTTCTTTAAGACGAATTTCAAGTAGACTTTAAAGAATAGAATTAAGATAAATTCGCTAAGATCTACTAATCCACCGCTACTAAGTTATAATAGACGCTTCGTAGTAGAGGCGTATAAGTTAAGATAGATAGACACACTAGTACTTAGACACTATATAATACCGCTACTAAGATTAATAAAACTAAGTAGTTAGATAAAGAAATATTAAAAGCTATAATAGCTAAGAGAGCTAGTACTAAAGTCTTTAGATTCTATTATAAATATATAATAGAATACGCTAAAAGATAATAAAAGCTATAGTAATAATAATATTTAGCCTCCTTAGATACTACTAGTAATTACTTTAATAATCTCGCTAATCTAGGTCTATTAGTCTTTAGATCTTATTATAAATATATAGAGATATACGTTAAAAGATAATAAAAACTATAGTAATAATAATAACATTTAGCCTTCTCAGATGCTGCTAGTAATAACTTCGACAGTTCCGCCGATCTTAGTCTATTATATACCGCCTAAACTCAAGATTCAGCTTTCTCAGATGTTACTAGTAGTTACTTCGACGATCCCTCCGCCGACCTAGGTCTATTATATACTATCTAAACTTAAGATAACAGAGTTAGAAATGAGGACTATATTATAGTACTACTAGGCAGTCTTATAAAGTTTTAGCCTACGGTTATAAAACTATACTTTTTTGAAACTTCTTAAACTTTTAGAATAGTACTAGCGAATAGAGAAGTTTCTAGCATAGCACCGTCGAATAATCTAATACTATAATCTTATAAAAAAGAGAGAGATCTCGAGCCTTAGAGTAGACAGGAAGTATACTAGAGTAGGTAAGATGTTAAATAACAGACTCTCTCTTAATATCGACTTCGTTATTTACTCTCTCTCTAATATCGACTTCGTTATTTAGAAATTCATTAAGACGCCGATATTCTAGAACCTCTTTCAGAACCGCTCTAGAGTTATTCAGAAGTTTATTAAGACGCCGATATCCTAGAACCCCTTTTAGAACCGCTCTAGAGGCGCGGACGTAGCTAACCCTGAAAGCTTCCGAGGCCTCTAAGCGACTTCTAATTCGAAGTGTTGTTCTAAGAGTTAGACACTTTAGATATTAAAACCTTTATCTCTAATTTAAGTAATAGTAATAACTTTGATATTCCTGCCGAACGTCTAAAGCATAATCGGCGATAAGACGATCTTAGTAGAGGCCTACTAATACGAAGAAATATACACTTCGATCTAGGTTAGCTTATAGAATAGGTAGAACGGAATAAGAGATAATAGAGGATAGAAATAGAGCCTCCTTATTAGCTAAGAATAAGGAATAGAGAGCTCTGATTAGTTAGATTAGATAGGAGATTTTAATAATTTTTAAGTAACTTCTGTCGTTTTAAAGAAGTACTAGTGTTAGTATATATTAAAGAGGTAAATAGCGACTCGGATTAGTATACGTAAGTGTATATACTTCTCGCTTAAGAGCTACTTAAGTAGGCATCGTAGCTAGCTTTACTCAGTATATACGAACGATAATATAACTCTTTTTACATCGCTTTTATAACTATAAGTTATACTAACACTAGTAATAATACTAGGTAATCGATTTATTTATCGATTACCTTACTAGTAATACTACTAGGTAATCGATTTATTTATCGATTATCTTAGTAATAATAATACTAGGTAGTCGATTTATTTATCGATTATCTTACTAGAAATAATAATACTAGATAATCGATTTATTTATCGATTACCTTAGTAATAATAATACTAGGTAATCGATTTATTTATTAATTATCTTAGTAATAATAATACTAGGTAATCGATTTATTTATCGATTATCTTACTAGAAATAATAATACTAGGTAATCGATTTATTTATCGATTACCTTAGTAATAATAATACTAGGTAATCGATTTATTTATCGATTACTTTACTAGTAATAATACTAGGTAATCGATTAATTTATTAATTACCTTAGTAATAATAATACTAGGTAATCGATTTATTTATTAATTATCTTACTAGTAATAATACTAGGTAATCGATTTATTTATCGATTACTTTACTAGAAATAATAATACTAGATAATCGATTTATTTATTAATTACCTTACTAATAATAATAAAACAAGTACTTAAAAGAATAAGATACTTCTCTTTAAAGATTATTCTATATTATTTATCTAGAAAACGTTTTATTAGATAGTTATTAGAATATATATATAAATTATTAGTATAAGAGTTATTAAGAACTAGTTAAAGGTATAAAGATTAAAAGGTTAAAAGTATAAATTATAAATAGTATTAAAACTCTTAAATTTATCTCTAAATTAAAGTAGAGGTTTATAAATATTATAAACTAGCTACTTAGTAAGTTTAAAAAGTTTAGAATATTTATAACTATTTTAATATAAAGAGTATAAAAAAATTAATAAAATATATAAAAGCCTTATTCTACTACCTACTCTCTATAGTTAAAAGAAGTTAAGAAATCTAAAGATTATATAATTAACTACTTAAAGATTATAATCTACTACTAATATTATTATAAATATTTAACTTTATATCTTTTAAAGAAGAATTAAATTATAAGATATAGTAGTATAAGATTAGAATAAGTACTTAGCTTAGTCTTTTAAATAAAGAGAACTTAAGCTTACTTATAAGTTTTATAAATAATATTACTATTTTATATAGAATTAATACTATTTTAAAGTATAAGAGAGCTACTAAAGAAGTTAAGTTTATAATTTCTAAATAGATTTAAGTAGTAAATTAGTTAATTAATATACTTTAAGCGTTTTTAATTTCTTATTCTTATTTTTTAATACTATAAGAGCTTTATTTATAGAATATATAAATTATTAAAAGAGTACTTATAGCTAAGTCTTTATTAAATTATTATAAAAATATTAAGAATAAGATTTTTAAAAATAGGTTTAAAGGTAAGTAAATATAAGTTTAATTTAGAGGTTCTTATAAAGACTAATAGTATTTAAATATACTTTAAAAAATTTATTCTTTTCTCTTAACTATATCTTTAATATATTTAAATACTATTTTAGATACTACTCTAGACTAGAGTAACGTTCTCTCTAAATATAATATTAATAGTAAGAAAGATAGTAATAGTAATAGTAGTAATAAAGATAATATAGAAGATAGTAAGAATAGTAAAGAAGTAAATAATAAAAATTATAAAGATTATATTAAAGGTTTTAATATAATTATTACTAGATATAGCTCTAATAAAAATAAGGTAAACTAAGTAAGTATAAAGTAATATAGTTTAAGATAAATAAATAGTTAAACTATATAGAGAGATTTTATTAAAAGAACGTTATTTAAAGAGTAAATAAACCTAAATATATAAATAGATAAAGACTTAACTTAATATATAACTAAATAAAGCCTTAGTATTATAGCTTAGTAAAGGCTCTACTAATTCTCTACTTTAGAGTAACTTTAACTTTAATTTTAACTTTAACTTTAACTTAATATAACCTTATTATTTAATAGCCTTTTAATTATTCTTCTCTAATAAGCTTTTATTATAAGTCTTTCTTATAAATTATAAGCCTTTATATCTAACTTTATAGAAGCTTCTTTAGTAAGTCTTTATTATAAGTCTTTATTATAAGTCTTTATTATAAGTCTTTATTATAAGTCTTTATTATAAGTCTTTATTATAAGTCTTTAGTCTTATTATACGTCTTTAGCCTTACTATATATCTTCGGCTTATTATAGAACTTTATATTAAGATATAAACTCTTAAGTTTATTATATACTATTATTATAACTTATTACCTTTAGTATAAGTTTTAGTACTCTTATTCTCTTATAAGCTCTTATAGTTAATCTCTTAGAACCTTCTTACTATAACCTCTTAAATACCTATTATTCTAATATATTATCTTATTATTAATTTACTACTATATCTACTTCTAATACTCTTAATACTCCTACTAGTAAACCTACTAATAGTAACCTAGTTAATTAAGCGCTTCTAGCTAGTATACTAAGCTATATAGGTTAACAACTTTATAACTTTAATAAAGATAGTATAAGTAAGAATAAATTCTTTACTATTTAAAGTAATATATAACTTTAGCTTTTTCTAAAATCCCTTTTCCTAGTTAAGTTATAGACTAAGTTTAATAGTATTTATAATAAGTTAAGCTAGTTAAAAACTATTATTAAGAAGTAAGAGAAAATAGTTATTCTCTTATTTAAAGCTAAAAAAGAGATATATAAGCTTAAAAATATAACTAATTAGTATAAAGACTTATTATATTACTAATTAACTCTTAAGAGTATCTCTATTATAAGAAATATAAAACTATCTCTCTTATTCTTTTATTAATAAACTATAGCTTAAAGAATTCTATAATACTACTAAGCTAGATGTTTAAAAGTATAAAAAGTCTAATTAAGTAAGCCTTTCTTTATACTTACTTAGAATATAATTAATAAATTAAATAATAAAAGGTTTTAAAGCTTAAGTATAAATATTAATTTAATATAGAGACTAATAATACTAATACTAATAATAATAAGTCTTAAGAGCCTATCTAAAAGAAGTATTAAAGTACTAGTTCTTATTATTAAAATAACGTTTAAGTTATTATTAAACTTAAGAATAATAACTAAGAGAAATAAATATTCTTCTATTATTTACTAAGTATATTTATAGTAGTAGAATAATATTATCTTAATAATAATTAAGACTAAGCTAGCTAGTATTATTCTAGGGTTATTTATTATATATCTAGCTAGGTTTTTTTAACTTCTTATATATAGAAGAAAAATCTAGCTCTTTATAATATAATACTAGTATTCTTAAATATATTAGTAATTATCCTTCTTTATAATATTTTAAATATTCTTACGTTTTAATATATATATATCCTACTTTAATACTAAATTATAAAAGCGATTTAAGCTCTTATAATTTAAGTATTAATAAGTCTTTTTCTATTATTATTAAATTATTTTTTAGTATATAAAATTAGTTAAAAACAGGCTTCTTTTTAACTACTACTAAATAATCTATCTTTAGTATCTATTTTTTATTCTTTAGCTAATATTTTATACTTTATAAATTATATAATATATATAAGTGTTTTATAGAATTAAACTATTAATAGTCTAATTTTATAAAAAGGTTTCTATATTTAATAAAGAATATAGCTAGTATTATTAAATCTTTAGTAAGTATTAATTATTAAGTAAAAGTAATAGCTCTAATTTAGAAGATATACTATTAGATTTTAAAGTTCTATTTTTAAAGAAGTAGATAGGTTTATATTACTAAGTTTAATAAGTAAATAAGGTCGATTTATAAATAGAAATTATATTTTAAGAAAGTAAATTAGTATATTCTTCTATAACCGTTTCCTAGGTTTTCTATAATTATTTTTATACTATTTTATATATAAGTAGAAGAGTAGGTTAATAAGCGTCTTTTAATTCTAATTACTATACTACTTCTTATTATATATTTACTTTCCTATTTTTTAGGCTTTCTAGCTTAATTAGTAGAATTAAAGTATTACTATCTTAAGTAGAGTAGAGCTATAAGCTTATAGCTACCTTCTATTTAATTATTTCTTTATTAATCTTAAATAACTTCTCTTTATTTAACTTTTAAGCTTTTAACTTAATAAAGTTATTAATTTTTTATTAGTATAATTAAATAAATTTTAAATAAAGGTTTTTTAAGTAAGAGTATCTAACTTAAAGTTCCTTATATAAATTATTTATATTTTACTAGTTTTTTTTACTACTCTTCTTAATAATATTATATTTTTATATATAAAATATAATATATTATTATATTAAAGAAAGTAGGAAATATTAATTAGTTTAGTTTATTTTAGTCTAGTAAATACTATTTACTTTAAGAGATAATTTTTTAATTTCTATTATAGCTATTTCATACTCTTTTAAGCTCTTTAAGAACTTCTAAGTATATTATAATTTTTTATCTATAAACTATTTATAAAGTATATAATATAAATTAATATTAGTTAAGAGCCTAGGTTAGTTTTATTATATTATATATTTATTAATTTAAAGAAGACGTAAAGTATTAAATTAATTATTATTATAATAATAACTATAAAAGGCTTAATAGAGGAAATAAATATATATTATATTTTAAGAGTTATAGTAGTATAAAAGGACTATATATAATATAGGTAATATAAATAGTAGAAG
Organism: Hymenoscyphus infarciens; assembly: GCA_001414345.1. Lineage (NCBI taxonomy): Eukaryota > Fungi > Ascomycota > Leotiomycetes > Helotiales > Helotiaceae > Hymenoscyphus > Hymenoscyphus infarciens. The sequence goes on from LLCB01000514.1 coordinate 23,338, forward strand.
ATTAAAGAATAAAAGTTAAAGTATAATATTATTATAATACTAGTAGCTAGAATTTAGCCTAAGTTCTTAACTTTCTAGGCATAGTTTATAAGTAGATAACTAAGAGATAATTCTTAAATACTAAATACTTTAGCTTAGATAATTTTACTTAAGAAGTTAGAAGATTTTTAATTATATTTTATTATATTCTACCTTTTTATTAGTCTACTTTTAGTTATTACTTATTCTAGAGTTTTTTTTAGTTATTTCTAGTTAGTACTTTAATTAAATACTTAAGTACTAATTCTTCTAACTCTATAAATATAGCTAAATATATATAAAATCATTTTAATAAAATAATCCTCTTTTTTAATAAAAATTACTTAGATATATTAAATAACTACTTCTAATATTACCTCTAATATAGCTCCTATAATATATATTACTCTCTTACTATCTTTATTACTCTATTTTAACTTAGTTATTTACTAATATCTATAGTAATACTAAGTTATAAATAGGTTAACTCTTTACTTTTAAAAGAAAGAAAAGATCTAGCTAAACTAAATTAAACTAGAATAAAATAAAAAGAGTAATAATAAGTATAGTTTAGAGGAATCCTCTCTTTCTTTAAGTTACTAATAAGTAGTCTCTTATTTAGTTAAATCCTCTCTCTTCTTAAGTTACTAATAAGTAGCCTCTTATCTAGCTAAATCCTCTCTCTTTTTAAGTTACTAATAAGTAACCTCTTATCTAACTAAATTCCCTCTCTCTTTAAGTTACTAATAAATAGCCTCTTATTTAGTTAAATTCCCTCTCTCTCTAAGTTACTAATAAGTAGCTCTTTATTTAGCTAAATCTTTTCTCTTTTTAAGTTATTAATAAGTAGCCTCTTATTTAGTTAAATCCTCTTTCTCTTTAAGTTACTAATAAGTAGCCTCTTATTTAGCTAAATCTTCTCTTTCTTTAAGTTACTAATAAGTAGCCTCTTATCTAGCTAAATACTCTCTCTCTCTAAGTTATTAATAAGTATAATAGTTTATTAGATAATAATCTAAATAATAATCTAGATAATAATCTAGATAATAATCTAGATAATAATATAGATAAGAATAGTCTTTTAAATAATAGTAGTAAAGAGAATACTAAAGATAATAGAGAACTTTATTAAGAAAACTAATATTATAAAGCTTTTAATCTTAGATAAATAAAATATAATTAACCTAGACCTTTACTCTTTATAATAGTTAAGGATTAAATTAACTACTTAACTTATAATTTTAATAACTTTATAGCTAAGATTATTAAACTATAATAAAAAGAAAATATTAACTTAATTTTTAAGTATATTAGAAAGTCTATAAAAGGATTTTCTTCTATAACTTATTAAATTCTTATAAGTTAGGATTTATTCTAAGAAAGAAAGAAATAAGATATTCTAGAGAAATATAAATAATAATAGAAAAAAGACTTAAATAACTCTTTAATAGATAGTTATAGTTTTATATTTATATCTAATTAATAGTAGAAACTTAGTAAATAAGAGAGAGCTAACTAGAATAAAGAAGTAAAAGATAAATATATAATAGTATATTAAACTATACTAGTAGTAGAAAATGTTTAAATAGATATTAGTAAATAAGAGTAATATATTAAGAATTATAGAAATAAAACTATAAATAAAGCCTTTATATTAATTAGTATATAAATAAGATAAGATATAAATTATAAAATCTTAACTCTTAGTTAATATAGGAATAATAAATAGAGATCTTAGAAAAATATAGATATAAAATAATATATTATATTAGTAATTAAAGCTAAGATAAAGAAACTAATAAAATAAGCTATTTCTATACTTATATAAAGAATTAATTTAAAGAAGTATATAAAGAAATAGGCTTTAGACCTTAAGTATTTCGTTTACTTATATAGACTAGAGAGTTCTTAGAGACTAATACCTATTTTATATTAATTTAGAAGATTATATCCTTATTTAGAACTTATATTCCTAACCTATTATAATAAACACTCTACTTAACTAATAGTAATAATAGTAGTAATAGTATTACTAGTAATAATAGTACTTCTATTATTACTAGTAATACTTCTAATATTAATACTACTAATAATACTACTAGTAACTATAGTATTATAAGTAATATTTCTAATATTAATACTACTAATAATACTACTAGTAACTATAGTATTATAAGTAATATTTCTAATATTAATACTACTAATATATACTCTAATATACTACTAATCTTATTAGGTTTATTAAGATAGAATATTTAAAAGGATATAAATACTCGTTTACTTATAAGCTTTAATATAATATATATAGAATCGTATATTTAACTTCTAAAAAGAGAAACTTAAATAGATATATTAGAAAAAAAGAGGATTAAACTTATTTATATAAGAACTAGATTTAATACTAAAACTATTTAGTTAAGTTATTAAAGATAGTTAATAGTAAGTAAGAATATTTAAAAGAAGATTTATATATATTTATTAGTAGAAGAACTTACTATTTTTTTTTAAAGAAGAGAGTAAAATTAAATATATAATATATTATAAGATAGAAGAGGGATAAAAGATATATAATATATACTTATATTTTATTAGTTAAAATTTAAGCTTCTACTTTACTATTTATTCTATATATATCTAAGTACTATTTATTAATTCTAACTCCTACTACTATCTACTATATATCTTATTTCTACTCTATTTCTTATAACTTATCTAATTTAGATATATTTAATATAATAAAATAATTTATAATATATTTAAAATAAGATAATATTAAAATATTAACTATATAATAAGTTTTTATTTCTTCTTAATACTACTTACTAAATCCTCTATCTTATAAGGTTGTTTTATTTCTATATAATATTAGTTTAAAGTTTATATAATAATTTAAAAACTAATTATAGCTTTATATTAATTTATAAAATTCTAATTTATCTAAAACTTTAAAATTATAAACATCTCTCTTAAGTCTAATATCTATTACTATATCTATATTTAATCTCTTATCTATATAGACTCTAAGAAGCTAAGTTAAATTCTTAATAGTATTTATATTATTTAAGCTAAGATAATATCCTCTAATATAGATTAATATAATAATTACGTTTATATACTAGCTAGATTCTTAGTAAGATATTAAGCTATTAATAAGAATTTAAAGTAATTTTATAATTTTATAGTAGTTATTATATAAAGTTTTAAATTACTTTTAAAGTAACTAATACTAAGAAGACTATACCTTAGCCTTATCTTTCTAAATATATATAGCTAATTATCTAAGTAAGAGGTTTTTTAAATAGTATATAATAAATCTAATCTTTTTTTTAAATATAGTATAAATTATAAGATTATATATAAGATTATTAAAAAGTAAGATAGATAATAGAAACTTCTAAGAACCTTATATAGATTTCTTTAAGTAATCTTTAACTATACTTATCTTCTTTTTTATTAAATAAAAGCTTATAATTTAAAAATTATAAATAACTAATAGCTAAGTAGTAATAAGCTAGACTTACTTCTTCTATATTATTACTAAAAGATTAAGGTTCTTTAGAGAATATAATTTTATATTTTTAAGAAAGCTAAAATCCTCTCTATTAAGATAAGCTATATTATTAAGATCTAGTTTATTATATTTAACTTTAAACTAATAATATTCTTTAGTTAAGAGATTTAAAGTATAAATACTAAATACTAGTTTCTTATTATTTAGTCTTTTATAAGTAAAAGTATAAGTTCTTTTAATAGAGAATTTATAAATTCCTTACTTTAAATTAGCTTTAAGTATAAGTAGAGGGATTCTTTTACTAGTTAAGTATTATTTTTTAGTAAACTTTAAAGTCTTTATATTCTTATATTAAGCTAATTATATTAGAACTAAGCATATCTTAGATCTCTTATTAGAAGTAGACTTAAATCTTAGCTTAAATCTAAGATTAAAGGTATAAATTATAAAGATTATAATATATAATATTAAGAGAAGATAGTATAAAAGTAAATATAGAAAAAGAGATAAAGACTTAATATTAATATAATTTATAAGAGATTCTACTATTAATAAATAAATAAATTATATTTTATAAATAAGGCTCTACTCTAGTCTATTCTAGTCTACTTAGCTCTAGCTCTACTCTACTAATTAT
>LLCB01000515.1:0-27482 GCA_001414345.1 Hymenoscyphus infarciens
GGTAAGGTCCGCAGACGCTAGAGGGGGGGGATCCGAAGATACCAGAGGGGGGGGGGATCCGAAGATACTAGATAGGGGTCAGATGCCAGAAGGAGGGGATCCGAAGCCAGATAGGGGTCAGATACCAGAAGGAGAGGATCCGAAGCCAGAGGGAGGGGATCTGAAGATGCTAGATAGGGGTTAGATGCTAGAAGGAGGGGATCTAAAGCCAGAGGAGGGTCTTAAGCTAGGTGTCAATTCGAGAGTCGCTAGCGAGAGGTCTAGGAAGCCGTTTATAAAGGGGTTCGCAGAGTCGGCGGTAGAGAGGCTAGAATAGAAGTAAGGTTAAGAAGCCTAATAAGAAGAGTAACCTTTAGTTTAATATAACAATAAGGTAGGAGTAGAGTAGAGAAGTAGTCTTTTCGTAGTTATTAACGCGAAAACTAAAGGTAAAGAGCGAAGATAGCTCTAAACAATACTAATATATAAGAGGTACGAAACCGACCAACGTTATACGTCGGCTAATACAAAAGCCTAAACCTACGTAACCTTCCTAAAACAGACAATGTAAGACAACAACTGCTGAAACCTTATATGTAGCAGGTACTCCCAGCTATCTAGGATAACGGCATGCCGTCACATTATACCTCTATAGTATAATTAGGCTAGGTCTTCTACTATAACTTCTAGATATTTATATATATATAGCCTAACTATATACCTTATATAGAAAGGAGGCGCTTCTTAAAGAAAGTCTAGGAGAACCTTAGGTAGTAGAATAAGATATTACCGCGGTTCAATAGTATATACTTTTTTAACAATATTTGCTTATATATATACCTTTTTTATAATACCTTTATTAAAGACCTAGAGGCCTTCTTTTTAGAAGTAGACAATCTAAGATATGTTTAGTAAGAGTATATATATACGCTACTAAAAGAATATACTTTTTAGTTACCTTTCTTAGAGATTAGAAAGAACTCTTAATTTAATATAAATATCTTTAAGATTAAGATAGTAAGAGTATTCTTTAAATAATAGAAGAAGGTATAGGCGATAAAGAGAGTAATTATCTATATAGATAATACTACTATATAGATTAGACTTCTTAAGTAGTCTTTAAGGTGCCTCTACTAAAATCGTCTTTTATAAGCTACTTTATGTCTAGCTATCTAATTCAATATTAATATATAATTAGAGTATATACTAGAAGTAGATAATATCTTAGTAGATACTCTCTTATATAATTTATATAGAATAGTAGCTAATTAGTACTTATACTAGTAGTCTCTTAATTTAATAATCTCTCTCTTAATTACCTTAAATATATAAAGAATAAAGTTAGAATATCTAAGATATATATAAGACTCCTCTATTATAGCCTCTTATTAAATACTTAGAAGATATATAGTATATATATACGCTCTTTTAAGAGGTTCTAGGTTAAGAGACTCTAGTAACTATAGCTAGCAACGACTTTAGTACTTTATAAGTAGGTTTTAAGAAGAGTATATAGTAGGATCGGTTAAGGACTTTTAAAGGCGGACTCTATATAAATTAGCCTTTCTACGATTCAATTAATATATATAGAGTATAACCTAGATCTAAAGCTATTTAAGTCTCTGCTTTTATAACGAATTATAATAAGCGTTTAAGCAATATAGAGCCCTTATAAGAAGAAGAAGACAAAGCCTTTATTAATACTATAATTACGCTAGATTACCTTTTAAGCTCTAAGGGCTAGGCCTTGGGTTCTATAACTAGGATAGATTAATAGCCTTAACTTTAAAGCTACTATAAAGCTAGCTTTTATAGGATTCTTTTATACTATAAAGATTACATATAAAGACGTTAATTTAGTTAACTATAGAGTATTTATATATATACGTCTTTAATAACAAGATATTACTTTTATTAAGAAAGACGAATATATAATTATACGTCTATAATTAAGTAAATTAGACTATGAGTATATAGAGATAGAGATATTAGTATTAGATATAAGATTACCTACCTACTTTATAGCGGCACTTTGAGCGCTATTTACTCTTAATTCTTAACCTTCTATAATATTACTCTTTTACTAGAAGAGCGGCTCTTTTATAAGAAACCGATATATTAGCTCTTTATACTACTGCCTCTAAATAGTTAGTATTAGTAATAGTATATTATATTTAGAATATAGTCTATATAGAGGCGCTATATAATATACTTTTGATAATAGAGTATTAGATATAGATATTTAGATACTTAGAAGGTAGACTTTGAATACTTTTAAGAAGTACTTTACTCTAAGCTATTAGAAGCGATACTTTTTAAATAGGCGCTTTTTAATAGGTAGAGCTCTCTCTCTCTTAGCTTAGTAGGCTTTAGAAGACTCTTATAGTTAGTAGGTAGTATGTTCTCTATTATAACTATGTTACTTTGCTATTTACGCTACTTATAGTCCTTTTTTACTTTTAAAAAGCCTTATCCTTTCTTATATTTATAGTAGCTTCTCTTTAATTAGTCAAGTAACCTTATTTAAGACAGCTAATAATACTTACTCTTTTTACTCTTATATTAGTAAGATGTTTAGAGAGCCTTTTAATTAGCTTAAAAAGAAGGTATATAAGAGAGTATAGAGTAAGATACTAGAAGCTAGCTAGTAAATATAGAAATTCTTAAAATAGCCTTAAATATATAAATATGACGAAAAGCGATAAATAGAAAGAGTTTATAGTGAATTAAGGAATTAGCTTATTAAGTAAGAGGGAGGTATATATATATATGCCTTCTCTTATGCCGAGTAATCTCTATTCTACTAATAATACCTCTTATTGCTTTTGACGTCTTATTTAGTATTAAGCTCTTTTTTAACCTTACTCTTATACCCCTTTATGATACACTTGCTAGGATTAGTTAGTACTTTTTTAGTCTCTTAAATAAGTGCGATAGCTGATAGTACTTACTCTTTTTACTCTTATATTAGTGAGATACTTAGGGAGCCTTCTAATTAGCTTAAAAAGAAGGTATATAAGAGAGTGTAGAGTAAGATACTGGAAGCTAGCTAGTAAATATAGAAATTCTTAAAATAGCCTTAAATACGTGAATGTGACGAAAAGCGATAAACCCCTTGTAATTAGACTAGAGTACGAGGTAGCTGATCTAAGAGAGAGACGGGAAGGTCTTGGTTAAGTAACTGTTAGTGGTTATTTAAAGAAATATCTCTGGCTTTTAGATGTCGATCTTACTTTGGGGACTGGCAAAACTGAGGGCGATGAGATGAGTGAGGTGGTTTGGTGAGGTGGTTTAGTTATAGGTGATCGATGATATTGTTCTCGCGAGTTCTTCTTTTTAAACTTGTGATCTTTTATACGAGATATGCTTTTTTTTAGGCAAGGGTAAGTAAATTAATTACTTGGGGTGGATGATTAGGGATTATGTTGATTAGGTTGCTTGTTGAATGCTTGAGAGTGTGGGTGGGCGGGTGGTATTGAAAGAAGGATGGATGGGGAAGGATGGTTTTGGGAATTGTCAAGTTGGGAAACACGATGTGGTTGCTAGCTAGTGACTAACTACTTTAAGAAATTTCTGAAAAGGGAGTTAGATAGGCTGGTACGAATATTTAGTACGAAATTGCTAATTGATAGAGGCTATAGAAGAAACGAGGCGGCCACGACAAATCTCACTTACATGCAGACACCAAGTGTATAACTTCCTAAAGCAACAACTATTACTCTTTGTTATCTGATGTATTATAGTACTTAGTACTATAGACTGCAAATCATTAAAGCTTTGAAAATTAACTCGCTTTATAGTTTTTGAGGCTTGTAATAGAATTAAGGCCTACCTAGACTTTATAATAAAGGTAAGTCGATTTTGAAAGTATACTACTTATTACTCGCAGTGTTATGTTAGCGATCGTACGAACTACGCCTATAGTCGTTGTGGTGCTAGCGTAGACTTTATATATGCTTTATACGACTTCCGTACCAAAGAACCGTATCTAAAGAGGCTAGGGAGGAGAAAGCGGGACCTATAGAAATAGTCTAAGTCACCCCCTCCCCTTGGTCTCATATATGAGACCAAATGCACACTGCCTTTAATACTAGTCCCCTCTCAAATGATTAACTGTCATCGACCAAACAGTCACCGACCACTCTAACTTGTCCACAGTGAAGAGCATGTCAAACCAACTCAACGATGATAGAAGAAGAAGTTAAGATGGTATCTTTTCGTGGTACTGTTTTCAAAAAGCAAATTTAAACTACGACCGCTGACTAATATCATATATAGTGCAGCGCTAGTGTTCGTTAGTCTAATACTTGGAGTGCAAAGACCGAATTTCTTGGGGAAATATTCAAGTCTTCCTGTTGTTTTCACCATATAGGCTGTGTGAGAGATGCTGTTGGCTGCAATAAATCCAATCTGTCAGAAGGAGGGAGCGATACACTCAGGAAGTGAGGAACCGCACCCAACCAGCTCCTGCCAATGAAGAAAGCACTAACCAAGTGTGGTTTTTGAAGTGTTAATCTGTCGTCCGCTCTAGACTGGAAGCTGTGGCTTCGGCGATGGCATGGCGTGGGGTTGGTGTAGTGGTTTTGCAACTCTCGATTCATTTTCGACAACGAGGGAATATATAGAGAGGATAAGGGGAGGCCGGGGGGATTATACTCTGAAGACCGACCGGATTGTGCCTTCACTGCTCGTCTTAGCTTGGTGGTAAGTCACTCGTCGTAGGCGTAAGAGAGAAGGAGTGACCCCATTCTCTAGGCAAGCTGGCGCGAGTGTGTGATGAAAGGACCCAGAAGTCTGGCAACCCTCTCGACAACGCAACACGCCCTGACATATCGCTCACGACCCGACGACTTAAACGGTTAGGTAGGTCAGCGCGACACTCTCCTGTAATCTCGGTTGAGGGTTAGGTCGACTTTCATGTGAGGGAAGGAACCACTTTCAACTCGTGTTGCATCTTAATCCCACAAGGCTCAACCATCTAAACTACTAATTTGAAGCTCAGACTTTGTATGAATCCTGTTTCGAGCATGTTATTTTGTTCGCCCGTAAAATTTCTTCTAGGTTGTTACACCTGATTCGTCACCAAGACTATGTTGCAGAAAATTACTCTTCCTTTGCATTTACTCGGTCACCCCATTTGCCTTGGTCTTGTTGGTATTTGAGATTGGAAAATCCCAAGTAGTAGTATGCAGTGAACTGGAACGTCTCCGTTGTGTATGAGGATGATTGTGGTAGCGAGGCACATGAAAATTTGGCATAATAAGAATTTTATTGTATAAACTTGTTAAAGATAGAATAAGAAAGTACTTTTTCCGTGACAGGCATTCCTGGTTCCTGTCAACCCGAAAGTTTTGCGCCAATTTTATAAGAATATAACCGTCCATGGAACCAAGTCTCGCGTAGACCGACCACCTATCCAACGTATTTTGTATGGGGAGACCTTTAAAGGTACACCCCAACAACTGAAAACAAAAACAAAAATCAATCTGAGACTCCACCTATCCAACTTGGTTTGTATGGAGTGACCTTTAAAGGCACACACCGAAACCCGAAAACAAGGGACAAAAAGCAACCCAAACAACCTAAAAGCAAAAATCCAGCAAAGAACGTGCGATGATGGTGCGGCGTAGAACTCAATGCCCTTCGGGGAATTGACACTACAACGTATATAACTAGCGAAACGGGGAAAGAGTGTCAATTCTCACTCGATCTCCCAGCAAAAGGGTCTGGATCCCCAAGATAAAAAGGAAAAACAAAAGAAATATAGGGAAGAGGGTTAGACAGGTCCGTGGTGTAGGGCATGTCTACGATACGTGGAGACTCATATTTTGAGTCTCAAGCTGTCTAACCCAATCCCAAGAGCGTGGAAGCCCACTATCGTGGTTTTGCCAGGTTTGACGAACAAGTCCTTCGGTGTTGTCGATGTTTCCAAAATTGCTCCAGTTTCGTAGTTTCTGGAATTGACTGATGATGTTTATGCGGTCAGGTTCGGATGTGCAGACTGCTCCGAGGACGAAAAGGGGGAAGAGGAGGAAAGGAAGAGCCACTTCGTTGTCGGTAATTTCGGATATTCTGAGGACGTTTTCAGATACAAGGGTACGAATTTTGGAGTCTTGTAATTGGGAGGGCACGACGATGGATTCTAACCAAAGAAAGAGGGAGACGCGGTACAATCCTGCAATCTGAGAGGATTCGATGGGAACTTTTGGTCTCCAGTTGTTGAGATCTTGTTCGATATTCAGTCCAATGCTGCTCACTGCAGCCACGGGATTCTCATTGCTTGACACTGATCTAGTTCGTAATGAGGATATTTCGACCGTGAAATCACTGAAGCTACCCAAGAGCTCAATCATAGATGATCCGTGAGGCATGATGGCTAGACCTCGAATGCGAGGCTTTGGGGCACCGTGGGAATGGAGCGTCACAGTTGCCAGAGAGTCGTGATACAGGAAAAATTCCAACAAATGCTGATTGATACCCGTCACAATGGTCTCCCGACCATCGCCCTGGCCCATTTCCAACGGTGAACCCATCATCAGAAGCTCCCTAGCTTTGTCGAGATATGCAATGGAGGAATTATCTTTTGACCCTCGACAGTTCTCATACATGAAAAGTAGGAGGTAAATGGTGAAAACGTTCTCTTGATACTGAATAAAGCGAGCGTCCGAGTTTTGATGCATGTTCCGGAGTGTCGCCAGAGAATTCGATTGTGAATGCACAGCTTCCTTGTGAAGGGCACGAGTTTCCAAAGCGATGTCTTCCCTTAAACCCTGTGGGATAATCCGCATCAAATGGGCTCCAGCCAAGCTTAGAAGAGTAATCATGACAGTCCTATCTGAAACGGCAAAAGAAATGACAGTTGTGCTAAAAGGATTCGTGTCGTTGTTGGTTGTTGTGAGAATTCTGGAAGTGACTCCGATGAAGTGTTGATACAATTCTTTATGCAGATTGGTTTCGATCCCAGGAATGAGGCATGGCAGTTGGTAAGGAATGGGACCTGGATGATTATACGGCTCGATATATTGAGGCGCACAAGTTTCCAGAACGACCATGCTGCTGGCGGGCGAATAGGCAAACATACCCCATTCAGGTTCGGTGAAATCAAATGAGGAGGCCGGAGATGCTTGTTGGAAGATTGGTTGAACGAATTCTAGTTCTTGGTCCGAGGAAGCTCGTTTGGAAGTCAAAGCTCTCCTCCCTGCTGCCATTATTTTCCATTTTTGAGGCTTTAGATAACCCGGACAACTTGCTCCTATTTTCGTGCAATTCTCGCAGTCTGGCCTGCTCTCGTCGCATTTTTTCTTTCTATCCCGACAGGTTTGGCAGCCGGTGCGTGTTCGTCGTACCTTTTTCACTCGAAGCCCCTGGTCGCCAACGGGAGCAGCCTCCCCGCGAACTTTAGAAGCCATTCATACTCCGATTGCGCGAACTGGGAGGGTAGAATGGATGGTTGAAGCGAGTGATGGTAGGACAGAAATTTGAGGGTTGAAGACGATGTGCAAAAAGCACCAGTATGAAAAAGGAAACAAATTATTTGGTTGTAGAATTTATAAACGGAATAAAGAGCAAGCGCAGAAGAACAAAAAATGGGCGGTGGAAGAGGATGCGAGGAAACTCGCGGAAGAGGAGAACGTCAGGTACTTACACTATATGTGAGCGCAAGGTTGACTGGCTCGATCGGCGAAGAGATGCAGGAAAGCGCATGAGGTTTCCTTCCATGTTCCATTGGACATGCCACCGTATCAACTGACCCCCGGAAAAATTGTTGTTGGCAGACTCGACCAAACTGCTGGGCTCTCGAAGGGAAAAGTCCTGTATAGGAATCCATAACGATACTGACAAAATTAATGAACATAGAGATTGCATCTCAACCAGAGAGACCGAGATCTTGGAGGAATCGTGGAAGATCATGAGGCGAAGTATATAAAGATACAAACCGCATATCGGCAGCGGGTGAAGAAAAGCCATCGAGAAGCAATTGAGAAGAAGCAAACCAATGACACAGAAGTGGCATATTGCATAACGAGAAAAGAAAGCTGATGAGACGCGAGTAAAAATCGTTGTCAGCTCAGGCAGGTGCAAGGATCCATGGATGAGAACCTGATAACCCGCCTAGCACGTGACAGAACCCCCCCCCCCAATGTTCGTCGACGGCGCTAAGACAATAAGCGGCAAGAGCTGCAGCTCTCGCTCTCCAACATGCAAGATGAATCCACAAACCAACCGATCCAACGCCCAAGTCGCTTGCCTACGTCCTTTTATTGGTTGTCAATTTGACACTCCCGCCTTTGCCATTCCATCACATTTGTAACATCCATCTCATCATATTGTCCACCGCTTCCGCCTTTTTGTTGTTCAACAGCCAGTCAGACCACCACCTCACTTGCTCCGCTTTTCGATTCAGATCCAACGTCCATGAATCGGAACGCGTCCTGGAAAAAAGTGATAGATATGGGTACGGAGCATGCCGCTATCATTATTTGCTCAGTTTGTCAGATGCAGCTTATCACTTAAACCACCCTTTTAACTCATGTTTCCTGAGGTTACAATCACGAAGTCGGCGGTTGAGCTTCGAATTCTACAGGAGGTTGGTTGGGAAAATTCCAACTTCCAACTCATTCCTAGTTTATGATACTGTAGTTGGTTCTCAGCCTTCATGCGAGGCGGGTTCGGCGGCAAGATTTTAAACCTTGTTTGTTTGTCCCAAGTGGACGTTGGAATTCTTGACTCCAGCGATGGTTAGGGGGAAATTTCATCGTTACGCGTATGCATGGCTTTTCAAGTTATAAGAATATAGTGTTAAAGTTGTAAGATCGTATTTTAGCTTACTTTGATCATTGGGCGGAGGTATTTCATCAAATCTTCCGACATGTTTTGTTGAATATTCAGGCTCAAAGGCATCTTCCGAGAAGCCGATCCCGCGATGAATAATGTTTCTCAATTTTTTGAGGCGCATCGGCACCTTCTGCCTTTTTATTCGGCTATTCTCAGTCAATTTCCGCTATTAATCGAGGAGTTTAAGAGTATTAGGAAATCGATCTTCTCGAATAAAACCTAGAACCCTTCTTTAGTCTATATTATTTCGTATAATTCTTAGTCAAGTTTATATAGCTATAATTTTACTATTTCTAAAATTCTTATAATTCAAAGATAAATAATATTAATTAAATAGAAGAGTTTATTAAACGCCGGAGTTAAGTTAATAACTTATTACGTTCTATTTAGCTTTCGAATATTAAAATATACTTCGCTTAATCTCTCTAAGCCTAAGTAGTTAAGCTTGATTCTCTAGATATTACTTATAAAAAAAAGTAATACTTAGAAAGATAAACTATAGAAGTCTATGAAATTCAAGTAAGTAGTAGAATTCTATATCTCTTATAAGAAAAGTTCTCTAGAGTTAGTAAATTACTATTTTAAATTTCTCTATCTAAACGCTTCTAGGTATTTAGATAAGAAATAATACTCTACTCTATTATAATATAATAAATTAGAATAACTCTACTTATAGAATATAATAGAAGAGGAAGAATAATTATAAAAGAAGGATTAGAGTAGCTAAGAAAGCTAGAAAGAGAGACTAGAGTATAATAGTCTACTATTCTAAATTACTAGTCTTTATAAAACTACTAATATCTATATACTAAGAGTAAGAATTACTAATACTTATATAACTGAATATCTCGAAGATATTAATATCTAATATTTATATATAGAAGAATTAAAGTTTAGATATTATATATTTAGCTTTTCAGCTCTTATTATTTAGTCTTAGCTATATTAAATAGAACTTAGTTATTATTATTATTAAACCTTAGTAGTATCTAATCTCTTATATATAAATACTCTTTTTTAGAATAAGAGAAAGCTAATTTAGTCTTTTCTTCTATATTCGTATCTAGTATCTATATATATTATTCTAATAAATATACTCTTATATATCTCTTTAATAGTTATATTATTATATAAAAAGACTAAATTCTTCTTTACTAGAGATATTCTACTATAATATCTTACTTAAGACTTTACTATATCTAATCTAATTTAGACTAGAAGTAGATATAGTTATCTCTTTAGTTATCTTTATACTCTACGTAACTTAGTAGAACGCGGTTCTAACCTTATATTTCTAGCTCTAACGCGACTAAATATTTAAATCATTATCTTATTCTTTAAACCCTACTAAAGTATATAACGATATAGAAATTTAATAATGATTTACCTATATTCTTATATTTAAAAAGCCCTGCTAAAAAAAATAATTATTTAGCGTAAGTTAGCTTATAATATAAGCCTATCTACTTCTACTACTTCTACTACTACTTTTATACTCTTTTATTACTTCTTTTTAATTAATATACCTTCTCTTATAAGGCTAATACTACTTCTACTAAAAGAGCTTTAAAAGCTACTAAAAAAGTCCTTAAAAAGAAGACCTCTTTAGTACGTCTTATAGACGTGTTTCTTAACTAGAAAGAATTCTATAAGATAGAAGTTATTAAGAGAGTAGAAGAGATTAAATAAAGAGGAAGAAAGAGGCGTACCTCTACTATATATAGAGTAAGTATAAATAGCTTTAATTTAGATTTTAATATCTTAGCACTTCTAAGCTAGCTTAGTAGTATTATAGTTTAAAGCTACCTAGATTTTAGTCTAAAACTACTCTAAATAAGAGTAGTTTTAAACCGGACTACTGAACGCGTCTACACGTAGGGTATAAGGATAACTAAAGAGATAATAACCTTTTAAATAGCTATAATACTAGAGACTTTATAAATAGCTAGTATTAAATATAAGTTTAATATTTATTAAATAACTAGTAAAATTATATTCTTAATATATTAAAGAGAATAGAATATACTAAGTGTCTTCGAGGTTTCTAATAACTCTCTTTATATAAAGAACACTATATACGATTTAGATAGTTAATATTATACTAGTTATTAGAAGACTCTTAAATTACTCTCTTAATCTCTCTTTATAAATATTAATATATTTAAACTAGAAGCGACTCTAAGTCTCTCTTAGGCTCTATAACTAAGCGTTAAACAAATTATTAGAGATACTAGCTAATCTCTATCTAAAGAGTCTATAACCTATACTTAAATACTAAAGAATAAGAGATTTTATAATAATAAGAGAAAGAGCCTAGCTTCTTAAACTTAGAAAGATAAAAGAGACTTCTCTAATATAGTTAAGATATAAAGTATAGTTTAAGCTATAAAAGCTAAAAACTAAGAAAGTAAGAATAGGATTACTAAGTTAGAGGCTATAATAGAAGATATTTATAGACGTTTATTAGATAATAAATATATTCTAACTTCTATCTAATTAAATAACCTTTCTTTCTTACTACTCTTTATATTAGATCTTTTTTAGTTAGAAAACAGTATCTTTAATAACCTTTCTTCTTAATAATAATTAGTCTATTAGTAATTTAAAAGCCTTTTAAAGAGAGATTAACTAACTAAGAGTAAAATTATAGAGAAAATTAAACCTTTTAATAATAGTATCTTACTTATATATAAGTAATAGAAGATGTTTATATAAGATAGACTTCTAGTAAACGCTAATTATTACTATAAACTTAAAACTTATAAAGCTTTTATTTAAGAGATAACTATAAAACTTACTTAGAACTACTTAGAGTCTTAATATAAGTCTAATAGAAGTTAGATAGTATTTAAAGATTATAAAGATATAATTAAACTTCTTAATACTTACTTCTTAATAGATTATTAAAAGAAGAATACTTAGAACGCTTTTTAAGCTTTTTAAATAAAAGGAAAAGATTATATAAAAGAAACTTTTTATAATAGTACGAAATATATATAACTATAGAAGAGGTATATAAGAGTACGTTTAGTAGAATAACGTATATAGATACTAGACACTAATATAGAAGAAAATAATAACTATCTCTCTTCTATACTAAACATAAACGTCTATATATAAGAGATTAGAAGCTACTAAGTTCTAATAATAATAATAACCGAGCTCTGTCTAATATAACTAATACTAAATAATAAGAGCTAAAAAGCTAAATATATAACCTCTAAACTTTTGAAAAGCTAAATATATAATATCTAAATCTTAATCTCTTCTATATATAAATGTCGAATATTAATACCTTTAGTACTTTACTTATATAAGTATTAGTTACTTATAATCTTAGCCTAGAGGTATTAGAGATATTAGTAATACTTAGAGGTATTAGCAGTTTTACGAATACTAATAATTTAGAATAGTATACTATTATATCCTCTCTTCTTTAAAAAGACTTGTTCTAAGTCTTTAGTTATTAATTAGTATAGTATTATATTAATTAGAGTATTATTTATCTCTTTATTATAAAGAATATAACTTATCTATTATTATAGTATCTAGTAGTCGAGGTGAGGTTAGTAGCTAGTAGTATTATTATTTAAGAGCTAATCGCTCTTTATTTACTACTATATACTATGTAATAATAGATATAAACAGAAGAGAGACTAATTATTAGCTATTAAGTAGAGAGCGATACGCTACTATAGAGTTATCGTATTCTTACTATTATCGTATATTATAATAGTAATTATTAAGTAATAAATAATATTATTATTATTCTTACGCTACGTAGATCGTAGGCCGAGCTCTAAGAGTAAGTAGTATATCTTCTATTCTAGTTTATATAGCCTTTTAGCTTATTCTTCTTTACCTCTTAAGCTTTCTTATAAGTATAATTCTCTTTTTCTTTAGTTCCTACTACTATCTATTTAGAGCTTATCTCTCTAACTTAGTAATATAGTAGAGAGGTATAGTAAGTTAGTATATTTAACCTACTAAGGTATATATTAATAGTATAAGAGGTGTATTTACCTCTAGAATTATTAGAGCCGAGGTCTTACCTTCTAGCAAACCTCGGCTTTCTCCTTCTATTCCTCTTTTTCTTTTACCTCTTTCTTACTCTTCTCTCTCTTTTTAAGTAATTCTAGTACTAGCTTATACTCTTAGAGTCTCCTTAGCCTAAGTAGCTAAGTAGTTACTCTTAGTACTAGTTTCCTATCTACTAGTACCTCTCTTAGCTCTTATAAATCCCTAATCCTCTTCTCTAAAGCTCTTATAAGCATATCTCTTTTTTATAGAATATTTTAGTAAAATAGGACTAGGTGTCTTATTATCTCTCTACTACCTATATAAATATACTATAATATAACCTAGTTTAGTACTCTTCTTATAAAGAGAAAGGCGTTTAGTTTTATTACTCTTATTTATACTTAGATAAGTAGTAAGCTCTTTATCTTAGTAAGCCTTTTATAGACCTTTTATAGCTCCTACTTATCTAGGTCTACTTTATCTAACGTTTCTATATATTATATTAGGTTCCTCTCTTAAGTCTTTCTTTTTTAAGTTTCTAGGTAGTTCTTCTATTCTATAAACGTAGTATTATACTTAAATCTTACTTCTTTTACTCTTTACTCCTCTTTCTACTTCTATCTTATTATTTATAAGTATAGTATTATCTTCTCTACCTTTGTTAGTCTACTTCTTCTTCTTCTCTTTAGCTATATTACTATATATTTATAAGTGTTCTAGATTAGTTCCTCTAGCTTAGACCCTTAGAACTTCCTCTTAAAAGTAGCTACTTATAGGTTAAGATATAGGTTAATTAGTATATAGTCTACTTTAACGTCTAGGCTTTAAACTAGAGTAGCTTTATATACCTCTATTACTACTTATAAATATTCTAATTATTATATAAAGAAGCTTTTTACTATTCTCTTTATATTCTCTCCTTTTAGTATAGTATAGTACTATACTAACGCTCTATATACTATTATACTCCTTATTACTACTATATATATCTACCTTACTTAGTAGTAGTCTACTTCTTATATCTTTCTAGTAAGTCTTATAAGTATAAAGGTCTATATTATAAGCTTCTTCTAAACTCTTTCTTAGTATACCTTCTAGTTTAGTTTTTTATTAAGCTCTACTCTTAGAAACCTTATATACTTAACTAGTATAAGTCTTATCTCTTTAAACTAGACTATCTCTTTTTATAATACTCTTATTCTTATAAAGTGTATAAGTATTATCTTTTCTAAGCTAAAAGCTATCTCTTATATATTTACTTACTTATTATATACTCTCTAAACTATCTTAAGTATTCTATAGTTTACTACTATACTTTTTAATATTATAAGTAGATTTATATTAGCTATAAAGCCTATTATAATAAGCTTATTAATTCTTACTAAGTCTTTATATAGTATTAAGATAAAGAGGATAAATAATATTAGTAATAGTACTAATTCTTATAAAATACCTTATTTAAGGTCTCTTTTATTTATTAATTATCTATTAAAGAATAGTATAGCTCTTTATCTAAAGAGGAAGCTCTTTATCTATATTACTACCTATTATAAAACCTTCTTCTTCTTTAATATATAAAGTAGCTATATATAGTCTACTTAGTTAAAGGCTTTTACTATATCTAGTTAGGCTAGAGATATATAGCTCTTATTTTCTTATATTATATATATACTCTTTATTACTATTCTAATTACTAGCTTTATATTTTAATACTTTTAGTTATCTATCTATAGTCTTAGTAGTATTACTATTTCCTTTATAAGCTATATAAGCTTTTATACTATTACTTTTTTAAGAATCTTATCTATAGTTAAGAGTAGTGCTATTAGCTAGTAGGCTTCTACTTTACTCTACTCTTTAGTTATTTTGTCTAGTTTTCTTAGTACTACTACCTTTATATAGTAGAAGTAGAATAAGAAGTACTATAAATAGAAGCTTACTTCTACTATTATAGTAAGTACTTTATAAAGTAGTTTATTATAAGCTTTTAAAAAGCTATTTACTAGTATATTAAATCTTAGCGCTTTCTATAGTACTAATCTTATAGCTATCTTAATATACTTCTTAGTTATATATTAGTTTACTAAGTACCTTTTTAAGAAGCTTTTAGTATTCTAGTCCTTATTAGAAACGCTTAAGTAGTTAGCTATTAACTCTAGAAAGAACTTTTTTATAAAGATATAAGCTTTCTTTTAATAAGTCTTATCTTTTATTTTATTAAGTAATATAAGTATTAGTAGTACTAGTACTTCTAGTCTTATATATCTTTTAAGATATATTTACTTTTTAAGTATTTAGAGTTTCCTTTTATTCTTTACTACTTTTATTAGTATCCTTTTCTAGCTCTTTATCTTTATCTTTCTACTTACTATTTAGAGTTCTTAAAAAGCGTTATTAAGCTATTATCTTAAACTCTTTATTTAGTACTCTTTCTAAGTTCCTTTATATCTCCTTATCTTCTTTAATACTTCTTTAATTTCTATATTCTACTAAGGTTATACTCTTTCTTTATCTAGCTTTTAGAGTAGTATTAAAGCCTTTACTATCTTTTAAAGGTCTTCTATAAGTCTTTATACTACTCTCTTAAGTTCTTATATATTTTAGATTATAAATGTTTCTAAATAAGAGGCTTTTACTTTAACTAGGATCTTATTTATTAGTTTCTAGTTAGATCTAGGTATTTATAATACCTTTCTCTCTTCTTCTACTTTTATTATAAAGAGTTAAGCTATATAGTTTAATCTTAGTAGGTCTAGAGACCTTTACTAGGTTACTATATTCTTAGTAGAGAAGGTAAGGTTAATTATAGAGTTATAAGAGCTCTCTCTTCTCTATATAGCTTTATTATAAGATATATCTCTTTCTAGTACTTATAGTATAACGAGTTTAAGAATAAGGTCTACGTTCTTATTATATCTCTTATATATATTTTATAAAGAGTAGTAAGTATTTAGGTTATTTATTATAAGTACTCTTCTTAGTCTTACTTACTAGAGTATATTATTAATTAGTATTTACTCTATTTATAGGTTATAGACTAAGTAGACTATTATCTTATCTACTCTCTCTCTTATTATTATACTTACCTAGTTCTTATTTATAATATATATCTAGCTTACTTTTAAGTATCTTTTATATATAAAGAGTACTACTACTCTATCTAACTAGATTATATTATATCTTAAGCTTAAGAAGTAGCTAAAGAAGTCTCTTATACTATTCTATACTAGTTCTTAGATTACTAATATACTATATTCCTTCTTATAATTTAAAGCTATATTAAGAGCTTCTAGTATCTTTTTTATATTCTAGTATAATACTATTATACTTATAGTAGTTTTATAAGTAGAGTTTAGGTTACTTCTATTTCTTCTCTAGTTAAATCTCTTATTATACTAAGAGAGCTCTTTAGCCTCTCTAAGAACTAGATTAGGTTACTACTATTTATATATTCTACTTTATTTATATCTATTAGCCTTTTTAGTAGAGATCTCTATCTCTATCTCTTTTTTAAGCTTTATAAGCCTTCTTTCTAGTTAAAGGTAAATAGATAAAATGTCTCTACTTTACTCTCTTTTAAGAGTCTTTATAAGTTTATAAACATAGTTATCTTATTAAGATATTGTTCTCTTATCTACTTATAGTATTACTTTTCTATATAGTACTTCTTTATAAATACTAGGTATTCTCTTTTATAATTCTTATACTTTACTAGATGTTTTTTTAAGTCCTTTTTACTAGAGTACTCTTTCTTACTCTCTTTATACCTCTTATATATATATTAGGTATATCTTTTATCTTATTTATAAAAGTGTATTATATACTCCTACTTTTAGTACTTATAGTACCTTTATACTACTACTTTTAAGATATATCTTATATATAAGAAGTATTATACCTTCTATAGTATCTCTTTTATATATAGCCTCTTTACTTCTTCTATTATTACTACTTTAAGAATATAGTTCTTTTAAGCTAGTCTCTTTTATTTCTAATACTCTTTATATCTATTTCCTTATTATATAATCTTTAGTATTCTTATACTAAAGGCTTAAGAGATACTCTATAATATACTCTTCTTTCTATTCTTAAGTATATTTACTAGAGCTCTTTTTATAAGTATTATAAGCGTTCTTACTACTACTACTATTCCTTATTTAAATACTTTCTTTACTTAGCTATTATCTTATATATATCCTACTTACTTCTCTTTCTTAAACCTTATAATAATATCCTTACTCTAGAGCTTTTAAGCTACTATTACTCTTACTCTATATCTATTTATATTTATAGCTCTAATTACCTCTTTTAGTAATAGCTTATCCTTCCTTTTATCTATCTCTATTACTTAGACTATAATCTCTCTAGTATATTTAGCTAGTATTATATATTCCCTTTATAGTATAGTTACTACCTCTCTCTATAGTCTCTTAGTTCTAGCTCTCTCTACCTATATTAGACTACGCTTCTTTATTCCTCTTATTCTCTTAACTATAATAGTAAGCTCCTCTTATAAGATTCTATATATAATTATATTATCCTCTTCTTTCCTAGTTCTCTTATACTTAAGTACTTTTCTTATTACTTTAATAATTACTTTAATACTCTTCTTCTTTATTACTAAGTTAAGTATTATTTAGATTAGACTCTTCTCTATTACGTCTATATAGTCTAATACTCTCTTCTATCCTCTTATACTTTACTCTTCTTAGTTTATTATACTATCTTTGTTAGTTACTAGTACTCTAGAAAGAGGAATAGAGGCTCTTTATAAGCCTCTCTTTTTTCTACTATTACTACTACTATAATTATTTAGTTTAATTATAAGGTGCTTTAGTCTCTTTCTAGACTATTTAATAGTTGTCTAAACGTATTTTAAGGCTTTTAAAGTTACTTTATTAATTCTAAAAAAGTTTTTTTTATTAAATAGTAATAAATAATAATTATAAAGTAATAGCTATTATTATAAGTAGTATATTAGTAGGTGACTTTTCTCTAATTCTAACTTCTCTTCTTCTTTTCTTTTTATCTAAATAATATAAATAATAAGAATACCTTCTAATTAGATATATCTTTATAGTCTAACTTATCTTCTAGAATATATATATATATTATATATATATATATATATAAAAGTAAGTTTTTCTCTTCTTAATTAGACCTGATTTAGAGCTAATCTAATATAGTAAAATACTTCTCTCGTGTTCTTCTAGTACGCTTTTAGCTACTTACCGAGTCTACTATATTTAGTGTCTTTAAGTAAAATCTTAGAATAGAGATTACGTATATACTTTTAAGAAGCTAAAGTTAAAGAAGTATAGGTATTATATTAAGTAGAATACTATAAATATTCTAGTAAGTTTAATTCTAAATATATACTAAATCCGTTTTAACTTAGATAGCTATTATAGTTTATTAGAAAGGAGTTTAGTAAGCTTTAGCTTAAGAAGGAGAAGAAGGAGATTAAGAGAGCTACTAAGGCCTTAGATAAGGTGTTAGTTATTACTAGTATAAAGA
Organism: Hymenoscyphus infarciens; assembly: GCA_001414345.1. Classification (NCBI taxonomy): domain Eukaryota; kingdom Fungi; phylum Ascomycota; class Leotiomycetes; order Helotiales; family Helotiaceae; genus Hymenoscyphus; species Hymenoscyphus infarciens. The sequence goes on from LLCB01000515.1 coordinate 18,352, forward strand.
TACTAAAGAATAGTTTAGAGATATAGTTTACTCTCTTAGAGAAGACTTAGGCTCTTTATACTAAGGTTACTATAAATACCTCTTATTTATTAGAGAGGTTTTAGTTACTAATATTTAATAGTCCTTATACTATACTATAGAGAGTAGAACCTCTATTTAAACCTAGGTTTAGGTTCTCTTTAAAGCCTATCTAAAGAGTTTATAAGCGTTCTCTCTAAAGCTAGTTATAAGAGGTCGCCGAGGTAAGAAGCGCTCTTATAAGAAGGCGGTAGTAGAGGAAGAGCTAATTTAGGCTTCTTACGCTTAGAAGAGTAGAGAGAAGAATAATAAGTTAGAGGAAGGAGAGAAGGCGTAGGTCTTATTTTAGTAGTAACTCGGTCTTAGTTCTTTACTTTATTAACTTTAAATATTCCTACTAGTTAGTGTTTTATCTTAGGTTTTTATTATAAGTTTCTTATTAAGAGTAACTAGATTATATTTACATAAGCCTAGGAAGGTATTTTTACCTAAGCCTTTTCGTTTTCCTTTTAACTCGAGTTAGAGTTAGAGTACTCTTTAGTTTCTTATTCTTTCTTAGATTAATTATCTATCTTATTAATACTAGGTAGATTAGAATAGTTAGGCTTAATATACTTAGGTTTCTTATAATTAAAACACTTTATACTAGTAGAGAATTAGTCTATAAACGAAGTCTTTAATCTTTTACTAGTAGAAGAGAGCCTAAGAGTTTAAGAAGTCTTTTAAAAGGTAGAATAAAGTCTACGTAAGAGTAGTAAGGGTTTTATAGCTAAACCAGATAAGGATTAGTTAGTATTAGGCTTTTAATATAAAGAGCTTATTACTACTAGTTTTCCTACACTTATTATACTAGTTATATATAACTTAGTATTTTAGTACTATTCCTTATCTATAAATAAAAGATCTCTTATTATCTTATTAAAATTAGTATTCTAGTATCTCTTACTATTAACTAATTAGTTTCTAAGCTAAGAGGTAAGCTTCTTCTATATATAGTAGAAATTATCTTATTCTAATACCTCTCTAAGTATTACTATACTTAAAAAGCGACTTTTAAATTCTATAAAACTTTCTCTTATATAACTCTTCTATTCTATCTAAAGAGACTAAAAGGCGTTCTAGGTATCCTTCTTCTTATAACTAGTTAAATAGTAAGTATTAAGAAGTTTAATTATTTCTTTATAATCTTTAAATATCGTCTTATTTATATTAGACTTATATTAGAGCTCTAAGTAGTTCTAAGTAAGTTTTATTATTATCTCTTAAATAAGAGCTTTATAAGTTAAAAGCGTCTAATAATAGTTAGTGTTTATATAAAGTCGATTATATATTAATATTCTCTATTACTTATATATAGATAAAGTGCTATTATCTAAAAGTTTAATTTTCTTTATAATCTTGCTTTTAATAGGTTAAAAGGCTTTTAGAGTATTTTTAGATTATAGACGTAGAGTAGGTTATTATAAGAAAGGAATATTAGAAGTAGGGTTTCGTACTTAATAACAGTGTAAAGAGATAGAAGAAGGTGTTTATATTAGTTAGATAGGACTTAGACTTTAGTTATTATTTAGTAGTTATTAACTAATTTACTATACTAAGTCTAATAATTAGGCGATCTAGTTATCTTACTCTAAAATTCTCTCTTCTTTTTCTTAATTCTTAGCCTTTATAGCTTAGATTATACTCTATATCTCGTCTATATTAGAGAAGTCTTATTAATCTCTCTAGCTTCTAGGTATTAGGCCTTTGCTTTTATTATTTTTAAGCTTCTTAGTATTCTTAGGAGTATAGTACTAAGTTAGAGACCTTTCTATAGAAGCTTAACTTTGTTCTCTAAAGAGAGGCTCTACGCTTAGAAGTAGAGCTTAGAAGAGACCTAGAGTCGCTCTAGATTCTAATATATTAAATATTAATTTAGAGAGAGAGAGAGTAAAGGAGTTAATTTAGAAGTCTTCTAGATAACTTTAGTATATTAACTATCTAAATCAAGTATAGTAGTCTTTATACTTAGAGAGTTATTAGGATTCTTAAGAATACTTAGTATATTCTAATCTCTTAATATATCTATAACACGATTTTCACTAGCTATCTATATAGATACTAAACCCTAGTGTTACTAGCTATCTAGGTAGTCTCTAATTACTCGGCTATATAAAGATATCGTTATAATATTCTAAATCTAGGCTAAGTCGACTTTAAAACAAAGAGTAATAATAAGCTCGAAGGAGATATTATTAAGGCTATTACTAGCGAAGAAGAGTTATTATTTTTATATAATAGTATAAAATATATATAACTATAGAAGAGATATATAGGAGTACGTTTAGTAGAATAACGTATATAGATACTAGGTACTAATATAGAAGAAAATAATAACTATCTCTCTTTTATACTAAATATAAACGTCTATATATAAGAGGTTAGAAGCTACTAAGTTCTAATAATAATAATAACTAAGCTCTATCTAATATAGCTAATACTAAATAATAAGAGCTAAAAAGCTAAATATATAACCTCTAAATCTTCGAAAAGCTAAATATATAATATCTAAACCTTAATCTCTTCTATATATAAATATTAGATATTAATACCTTCGATACTTCACTTATATAAGTATTAGTCATTTGTAATCTCGGCTTAGAGGTATTAGAGGTATTAGTAGTACTTAGAGATATTAGTAGTTTTATAAATACCGATAATTCAGAATAGTACTATTATATAATAATCTAGAATAGCGTGCTATTATACTTTTTTAGACTTTAAAAGTCGCTTCTTAAATATAACTATACTTAAAGAATATTAGAGCTAGAAAGATTCTTTTATATATAAGAGAAGAGTATATCTTAACTTAGAAACTCTACTATTTTAAGTAAGAGATATTAGAATAATAACTTTCTTAAGATAATAGTAGATTTTAGCTATAGATAAGAAATAATACTAAAATACTAAGTTATATATAGCTAGTACTACTACTATAGCTAAACTAGTAGTAATAGGCTCTTTATATAAGAAAATAAATACCTTTTAATCTTTATCTAGCTTAGTACTATAACTTCTACTACTTATATATAGACTTTACGCTACTTTTTAGAATACTTCTTAAACTTTTAAAACTCTCTTTATTAGTAAAAGATTAAAGACTATAGTTATAGACTAAGTCTCTATTAGTATAATATATACTATTAGAGAAAAGCTAAGTACTTTAAGACTAACTACTCTTAGCTACCTAGTATTAAAGAGATAGCTTTAAAAGATAATTAATATAAGAACTAAGAATCTCTTAAAAAGTACTCTAACTCTAATCTAAGTTAAGAAGAAAATAAGAAGACTTAGGTAAAAATTCCTTTCTAAGCTTATATAAATATAATCTATTAAATCTTAACTTTTCCTAACTTATAAAAGGGAAATAATTTCTTATAAATACTACTCTTAGTATATATAGATATAGTATTAAAATATAACCTTAGATATAAGTATAAATAGTTATCTTTTTCTAAACTAACTTTTAGTATTATAGATATTTTAAGTAATAGATTTATATATCTAGAAATTACTTTACGTAATACTTATTTATAGATATAATAGTAGTATTAAAAGTAAGATAATATAGTTTATATAGCTATATTTAAACTTAGATAAACGTTATATTTATAACTACTCTTTTATTATTCTAGACCTTAGATAGTAAGACTTAATAATTAGTAATAAGTAGTTAAAACATTTTAAAGTTCTTCTTAACTTTTTAAAGAATAAGATTACTTAGCTAGCTAGTTACTTACTAACTCTCTACTTTAGTATAGAGATCTTACTTTCTTTAACTTCTAACTAGAACTAGAAGTTTATTATAAATTACTAGTTAGATATAAATCAAAAGAAATATATAATATATTAATAAGAGAAATAATAAAAAGGTAGACTCTTAGCTAAGTTATTACTCTTATTAATATTAACTTCTTCTAAAAATTTAGCCTCTAACTCTAGTCTAAAGCCTCTTCTAGCTACTAAGCTAGCTTAGATAGACTAGACTCTATACTTATCTATTAGTAAGATAAGTATAAATACTTTATACTTTATTATAAAATAACTAGATATAGAGTTCTTTATAATAAGTATATATAAATTAGATTAGATTATTAATAAAATATTAGCCTCTTTTAAGAAAAAAAATAAGACTAGAGCTCTAATATAAACCTAACTTCTAAAGTACTACTCTTTATTTAAAGATATATTCTTAAAAATAGTCTTAAATAAGCTTCTACTATAATATAAATATAATTATAAAATTACTTCAAATAAGCTACTCTTAACTTTATACTTCTCTTTATATTAATAGTTAACTACAGAGCTATAAGCTACTAAAGAGTATCTTATAAATAATAATAGCTCTTTTATCTCTCTAGTACTTTTTATTAAGAGGCTTAATAGTAATAAGCTATAGTTCTATATTAATTATAAGAAGCTAAACGCTCTAACTTAAAATTATCTCTAATTAATCTCTTAAAATAATAAGCTTCTTTTAGAATAGCTAAAATCTTTACTAAGTTAGATATATAATAAGCTTTCTATTATATCTAAATAAACCTAGACTTAGAAAAGATAACTATATTTAGAACTAGATATAGTATATATAAATATAAGATTCTCTCTTTTAGACTCTATAATAGCTTTACTATCTATTAACGTTATATAAATAATCTCTTAATTAACTATTTAAATAACTTCTATATTACTTACTTTAATAATATATTAATTTACTTAGATAATATCTAAGAATAAAAAGAATAAGTTAAAAAGGTTCTAAGTTAGCTCTAAGAAGTAGAACTCTAAAGAGATATTAAGAAAAGTAAATTTAGTTTTACTAAAGTTAAATACTTAGGATTTATCTTAACTATAAAAAGACTTAAGATTAACTTTAAAAAAGTAGAACTACTATAAAACTAGGTCTAATCTACTACTATAATAGATATAAAGTCTTATTTATAATAGCTCTCTACAAATATACAAAGAGAGTGCTTATAGAATAGTATCTAATATTAAGGAAAACTAAACTAAAGAGAAAAGCGAAGAGTATAAGCACTCTAGCTTTATTTATATATATTAAGTAAAGCCTTAGCAAAGCCTTAAAATAACCTAGTTATATAAGTAACGTATATAACTAGGACTATTATACTACCTCTCTCTTTAAATAAGCCTCTTATAACTAAGCGGCTTTATCCTTCTTTAATATAGGAGTATTAACCTCTAGCTTACTATAATCCTCTCTTCTAGCCTTATATACTACTTTCTATAGTAGAAGAGCTTCTAAGAGACTAGTTATTTTTAGCTTCTTTAAATAGAACCTCTCTACGAGTTATAGTATATATATTAGTTATTAAGCTAGATACTAATTAAGGTCTTTATTATAGCCTTTCTACTTAATTTAGTAATAGAGGGACTACTATCTCTTCTTACTAGCTAGTATTTCTTTAACCTCTTATTCCTCTTCTTTATTTATAACAATTAATAAGAGTAGTATAACTACTTATTTTAGTAAGAGATTCTCTATAGCTTTATATAACTTCTTAAAAGCGAAGATAAAGTAAACTTTAATAAAAGCTAGTAGTTATAATTAGAAAGTAGAACCTACTTTCTTAAAGATCTTAAAAGGACTAGTTATCTAGTAGTCTAGCTTTTAGCTTAGTTATTAAGTTACCTAGTCCTTTATTATAATAAAGACTATATCTTCTACTCTAAAATCGACGTCTTATCTATATTTATTTATATCTTATTTCTTCTTTTATTAAGCTTTTAATATATTTATTTAGCTAATATCTAAGACTTCCTAGATCGTCTTTATAACTATTATAGCCTCTTATTATAATAGCTGTTCTTTTATATTAGCTAGTTCTAGTATTATTAGTTAAACGAGGTTCTTAGTATATATCTCTTTTATAACTTAAAAGGTAATATTCTAATAGTACTATAAGATAGTACTAACTATATATAGTCTATTATTAGAAGGATCTTAAACTAAGTAGTATAATAATAATTAATATATAACTATAAGCGTTAATTAAGGTATTAATTTATAATCTTAGTCTAGCTATTAGTTTAAGTATAGTTTATAGTAAAGAGTCGAAGCTAAATATCTAGGATTTAAGTAAACTTCTTCTAGAATATAGTAATAAAGTAAGAGCTCTTATCTAATATTATACTTTCTAAAATCCTATAGTATTATAGAATATACTTAATATATAATCTTACTATCTATTTAGAAGTAATATTCTTATAATAGAGTATTAAAATAGACTACTTAGATAAGTAGTCTATTACTATAAACATATTATTATAACTATACTTATTAACTAGAAAGGACTTAAAATCTATAGCTATATATTACTATATATATAGTAGTACTAGAAGTAAGTATAAGTAGCTAGGTGTTTTATTTTAAAGAACGTCTACTCTTCTATATTTATAGTAGTTTTATATATATCTTATAATATTAGCTTTTATATTTTACTAGATATATCTTAAACGTAGAATCTAGTAGGTCTTATCCCTCTCTAGGTAAGCTAAAAGTATCTAATTATAAGCCTTATAAATTAGGTCTATTCTTAGTATATCTATATCTAGTACTACTAAGTAGTCTTAGTAAAGTAAAAGGCCTTCCTCTAAAGTATATAGAGAATTAGTATTAGTTTTAGCTTATATTTATATAGCTTAAAGTGTTATAGTATTCTTATTTACTTAGTAGATTTATTTTAAAAGTATAAATAATTCTTAGAAGTAGTCTTTATTAACTAGAGCTAGTGTAATTAAGCTTATTTTAACCCCTAGGTCTTTAAGCGCTTCTATATTAACTTATTCCTTTATTAAGAGTATATAGGTTTAGTACTACTCTTTAAGTTCCTTCTATAAGCGTATCTTATTTACTTTATAAGTTAAAGCATCTATTTTCCTATTCTTATACTCTAAATAGAATATAATAATAAAATAGTACTTAGCTAAGGCTTTAGCCTACCTTACTTAATAAGTAGTAAGTTACTTAGTAGTTATAAAGTACTTAAGCGCCTTATAATTAGTATAAATATAGATCTTTAAATAAGTACTTTATAGTTCTAGTCTCTATTTTATAAGTAAGTATATAATAGTAAGTAGCTCTTTATTATATATTTTATAGTTATACTTAGCTAAAGACATAGTCTTACTAAAGTAGGCTATAAGGTACTATTCTCTATTAGCTTATTATTATTATAATACTCTAGTAATAATTCTATTTAAAGTATCTATCTTAATTATAGTAAGAAGGTTAAGAGAGTAGTAGTAGAGGATTAATATAGAGGTAAGTACTACCTTTAGGTCTTCTAATACTTCCTAGTACTCCTTATTAAAATTAAAAGGTATGTTATTTTATATTAAGTATACTAAGAGCTTTATAATTATACTATAGTTTTAGATAAACCTTTAATAGAAGTTATAAAAACTAAGGAAGCTTTAAACACCTTTTACTATCTTTAGAGCTTACTATTTCTATACTACTAAGACCTTTTTAAAATCTACTTTAATCTTATTAGTATTAATAATAAACTTAAAGTATTTTATCTTTTTAATATTAAACTTATACTTCTTAATATTAACTTATAACCTAGTATTCTTAAGACGTTAAAAGACTTTTTATATATACTCTTTATATTTAAGAACGTTTAATAAATAGATAAAGATATTATCTAAATAGGTAGAGTAGAAGTTATTTAGATAGTTAAATAAGACGTTATTTATATAGTACTAGTAGGTAGATAGGCTATTTATTAGACTAAATAATAAGACCTTATACTTATATATTCTATAATAGATATAAAAGGTAGTTAATTCCTTAGCGTCTAGATCTATTTATATATAGTAGAAGGCTTACTAAATATCTAGCTTAGTAAAAATATAAGTTTAATTAATATATATAAGTATTTTATTAATTAAAAGTAATAGATAGTAGTCCTTTTAAGTAAGATTATTAAGTTTTTAGAAGTTAATATAGAAACGTAGCCTTTTATCTACTTTCTTTATAAATAGAATAGAAGTAGTAAAGAGAGACTAGCTATATTTAATAAACCCTTTATAGAGATTCTCTAAGATATATTCCTTTATAGCTAATAACTCTTCTATAGATATCTTATATAGAAGGGAATATCTAAGAGTGTTTAGACCTTTAAGATTAATCTTATAGTTATAGTATTAGTAAGATAGAAGAGTGTCTAAGACAGTCTTAGAAAATACCTCTTTAAAGTTCTAGTACTTATTAAGAAGAGTGATATTAGAGGTTATATCTAGCTCTTAATTAGCTATAATAGTATTAATTTTATATATACTTATAGTAAATATCTTACTATCCTTTTAGAGTAAGTAATAATATATTCCTATAACTAAAATAGCTAAAGTATTAATAATAGAGTCTAACTTCTTTAAGATAAAGGGTTTCTAATAGTCTACTAGAATAAGCACTTTCTTAATAATACTCTTAAGTTCTTTCTTTATAACCTAGTATTATACTTATATTAAGGACTTATAACCTTCTCTACTATATATAGTTAAGGTATAACTAGTTAGAGTTATAGTATTAATTTCAAGGTAATCTATAGACTCTAAGAGTCGTCTACTTTATTAACGCTATTCGTCTATTTTTATAGCTTAGTTATAAGTATTAGCTTTATTCTAGTAAGAGGGTATAGAGTCTTTTAGTTATATAATATCTTAAGAGAGAGGAGTTAGCTATTAAATAAAGAAGTAAAGTTTAAGATTATTAGACTAGAGTAGTTTCTAATAAGTTATATTAATATTAATATAAAAGTACTTAAAAAACCTCTAGCTAAGAATAATATTATATAAACCTAAGTCTAAGAGAATAAATAGTATATTAAAGAATTTATAGCTATTTAAGATATAATTTAAAAGAAGATAATATATAGCTTTACTTTTAATTTCTTTATTATATCTATAAATCTTAATAGAAGTAAGAAGTCTTTTAGTCTTTAAACTATAAAACTTTATAAGGTTATAACTAAGTTATATATTTATAAAAGAAAAGGTATTTACTCTAAGGTTACTAAGAGTAGTAGTTTATATACTAAATCTATTAA
>LLCB01000516.1:0-27265 GCA_001414345.1 Hymenoscyphus infarciens
CTATTATAGACTAAAAACCACCTACTTTTAGTCTATTATATACTAGAAACCATCTATCTTTAGTATATAAGAGACTAAAAGTCCTCTTTTATATAACCTTTCTAATTAACTAATTATTTATTTATATACTTTTCGTCTATTATAGACTAAAAACCACCTACTTTTAGTCTATAATAGACTAAAAGTCCTCTTTTATATAGCCTTTCTAACTAACTAATTATTTATTTATATACTTTTAGTCTATTATAGACTAAAAAACCACCTAGTTTTAGTCTATAATAGACTAAGAGTCTTCTTCTTTTAGTATATAATAGACTAAAAGTCCTCTTTTATATAATGTTTCTAATTAACTAATTATTTATTTATATACTTTTAGTCTATTATAGACTAAAAACCATCTACCTTTAGTATAAAATAGACTAAAAGTCCTCTTTAATATAATCCTTTTACTTAATTATTTATTATTTATATACCTTTAGTATATAATAGACTAAAACTCCTCTTTAATATAATCTTTTCAATTATTTAATTATTTAATTATATATCTTTCGTCTATTATAGATAAAAGACTATCTACTTTTAGTCTATAATAGACTAAAAACCATCTACCTTTAGTATCGAATAGACTAAAAGTCTTCTTTAAACTAATGTTTTTAAATACTTAATTAATTACTTATATACTTCTAGTTTATTAATTATTTAAAATATAATTCTTTTATTCTATTATATATTAAATATCTCTAGAACTTATCTCTTTTAAGCCTTCTACTCTATTAGCTACTAAACGTATATATAGAAATATATATTTAATTAAATAATCTATAATACTCTTTAGTCCTTTTAGTCACGTTTCTTTCAATGCCGTCAAAGGCCGATTATACACGTGACCCCCTACGCGCTGACAAAGCTTAAAAGGCGACGTGGTTATACCGACGTTAGACGAGTTATATAGCTCTTAGGAGAGCTGGTTATAACGTTATAACCTAGCTATTCTAAGGCTCGGGCTCGGTTAAATCGGCATATCTATAATAAGTGAAATAGGCGAGAGAAATTCCCTTAGTACTAATAAGACCTATAACCTAATATAGCGAATATTATAAGGGAATTGCTATAAATACAATTAGATATATATTAAACTACTAGCTCTCAAAACAGATTAATATAAAAAGAAAAGAACTAACTAATTAGTATAGTCGATAGTATTTAGAATATTATACTACTACGATATATTATTAGAAACCTACTTTAATACGTACTATTTATACTATTTAAATTTCATAATACCTAATAATATTATCTTTTATATTATTAGTATTTTAATCTATATTATAATAATATCGTAGTATTACTAAGCTATAATATTTAAGCTTTTTACCCCGGTTCTTTACTCTACTTTTTTTAGCCTTATATTTTAGCTTTATATAGTACAACGTATAATATAAAAAATATACAACTAAATAGCTAGAACTATAGATCTATTTAAATAGAGTCTTTTAAAAAAAGAATCAGATAAATAGCTCTTAAATTAACCTAAATATTATAAGGTTAAAAAGGTAGCCTATATAAGATAAAAACATGTCTAAAAATCTATTAAGACTAAGTACTAATTTGACAACGACAATATTAGATTAATAGCTAGAATAAATATATTTCTATAAAATAATTATATTAGTTTAAAGAAAGAATGCCAAGCTTTCTAGCATACACTTAATCTTTATTTAATAAAGTATATAATAAGAAGTTTAGTAATAAGTAAGTAATAAAAGAGTAAATAGAAAAAGTATAAATAGCCTCATTTTAAGAAAAAGTGGGTTTTAGCGCTTATAAGTCATTAAAAGATATACTATATAATAGCGTATTTGGATACGTACTACTAGGATATCATAATAATATATTAATCTAAAATACTACAGTATTTTATCGCGATAATACTATCGACCACACTGTGACTAATACCCCAAAGCCCACTTACACACAGGAAAGAGATATCAAAACCGCTGACTGTGACACAACCTTAAATCTTCATGAACCCAGCAACCTCAAAATCGCTTATCGCAACGCATCTGCACAGAAACGATGCCTTCTATGTGAACAACTACAACGCACCAATACACTCCGTCTTAGGAACAAACCCCAATCTACCCCCCAAATAGGGTAACACAACATACACGCCATTCACACCAAGAAGAAATCGATACCCAAGTCACTAGAATTGAGAATTACCCTCTCCCAAAGAGAGAGCTTTACAAACAGACAAGGAATGGGAGAGCAAAGAAAGGAAGAAAGATTCAACGTTGCATCCCACATGAAATATTTCCAAAGCGCGTACCTGGATGTGGCGCTGAATTAGGAAACCACTACCGAAAATACCTAGGTACTAGACTGAGATTTTTCCACTAGAAGACCACTACCAACACCCAACCACCAAACCAAGAGCCAAATCACGATCGAAACTAGAAAAGGAAAGAAGAAGAGAATACAAAATGAGATGAGTATAGTTAAAACCAATTACAAACCACGAAAATGGCCCAAGAAAGTGAAGATTGGAAATGAGATCTCATCAAAAGCAGAGCCTCTCACAGCTCACCAACCCACGACCATGATCGATACTAATCCAGGGACACAATTATGTTCAGGGGTAAGATCCACTACCCCGCATGCAACAAGACCAATCGAAAGGACTTTAATACGCAACGCGATAAGGAAAAGCAAAATACCCCTTCTGTCCGCCAACGCGAGGTCTCGTGACCTAGTTCACCCATCCCCAGAGCAAATCGCATCCCCAAAAACTGCGAGATGAAAAAGGGGAATCAGTAACGTTACGCCATCTTCATGGGGGGTAAAATCCCCTCTTATACACCCCAACTATAAACATGACCCCCTATCCCGTGAGAGCAAAACTGCATCAGGTTGTCCAAGTCACTAGATGACTTCCCAAAACAGGAAGGTGCTGTACCAAAGAGTGCGATGATGGAGGTTACAAGGTTGCTTTTGCCGGCCAATGAGCCGAATAATCGAATCCGAACCACCAAACACCTCCCATGAACATAAATCCCATGAATGGTTCATGCACATGTGATAAAGTGTGACAGAGATTATATCCCGATCCGTTGTATCCTGTGGTGCCTGTGGTTGACCAAATGCCGAGGGAGTATTTGTATTTTTCTAAGAAAAGAGCGGGTATGTGGAACATTGAATACCTTCCACAGAGCTAGAAACATAGATTACGTCCGCAAATACCAGAGAAAGCATCATAAATAAACAAATAAACAAACAAAGAAATATGGTCTTCGGAGGCCTCCCACTCATCGATGGGAGGTTGTTTTTGAAGGAGCATGAAAGTTACCAATATCCACGATCTCAAGATGACGGCTCCCGATTCGCAAAGTATCGCAGATTAGATAAAGATCCCTTCCCCATCCCCATCCCCATACCATATCGATAAAACCCAGGTCATTTCCTCTCACAACCAATGATAAGAACGCCTCCAATCCGCACGAACCGGGTGACACGTTGTTCCGACCCATCGATTCAAGACATCTAGAATACTCACACAAACACATTGTCCCAAAAGAGAAGAATTCCACACCCCACATTTTCCCTCCCAGCCCTGACTTGGCGCGTATCTCGGAGTTTTGGACGTGGTTGGAAACTGAGCACGCTACGACAAGTCTACGCAAGATGAGATACTGTAACGTTTATTTTGATGAATGCCATGTGTTTTGCCGTGCACAGAGAAAGAGAACCCATGCCAAAGTCGCATGCCACACATGGGTGGGTAAGTGGGAGAATGAGAAATTTGAGATGCCACGAGCCTATATATTGACAATGATGCCGTGAAAGTATTGTGGTATCCAACTCCCTTTGAAGGCCCGACTCCTCACTCCTTACTCTTCTTGTGAAAATGTTGTTTCGTTCTATCCCTTCTTTGGCAGCAGCAGCGCTGCTTGCACACTTTGCCTTAGCTGCCCCAACCAACAATACATCTGCTGGAACCACATTGCATGCTCCACAAGCACTGTCATCGAGTGCCAATGCCGCAACCGGTGGATATAAGAATGCAGCTTACTATGTAAACTGGGCCATATATGGACGGAACTACCAACCTCAACAAATTCCTGCCACGAAACTGACCCATGTGATATATGCATTTGCCAATATCCAAACTGATGGCACAGTGTAAGGAGACTTCCTTTCACATCAAACTCAGGAATGCTAATTATCAAACAGATACCTATCTGACACTTGGTCTGATACAGATAAACATTATGCCACAGATTCATGGAATGATGTCGGCAATAATGTTTATGGCTGCGCCAAGCAATTGTATCTTTTGAAGAAAAAGAACCGACAACTGAAGACTCTCTTTAGCATCGGTGGATGGACTTATTCTTCCAACTTTGCAGCTGCAGCTTCCACAGCGTCCACTCGGGCCCAGTTTGCTTCCACGGCCGTCGCATATGTGAAGAACTTAGGATTCGACGGAATCGATATCGACTGGGAGTACCCAAAGAACGATGTCGAGGCAGCAAACTTTGTACTTCTTCTCGCAGCAGTGCGCTCTGCCCTCGATGCTTTGGCCGCTCAAAGTGCTCCTGGATATCACTTCCTCATCACCATTGCTAGCCCTGCTGGTCCCACCAACTACAACATCCTCCACATGCGTGAAATGGATGCCTACCTAGATGCGTGGCATCTTATGGCGTACGACTACTCTGGTAGTTGGGATACCATTGCCGGTCACGATGCCAATCTTTTCCCCAGCAGTTCCAACCCCGGCAGTACCCCATATTCCACGCAGAGAGCCATCACCGACTACATCGCGGCCGGAGTGACTGCCAGCAAGATCGTGATGGGCTTGCCATTATATGGTCGATCCTTCGAAAACACCAACGGGTTGGGACAATCTTTCAGTGGTGTCGGCACTGGAAGTTGGGAGAATGGTGTCTGGGATTATAAAGTCCTCCCCAAGGCCGGAGCTGTTGAATTTACTGATGCCGCAACCGGGGCATCGTATTCGTATGATTCCAACGCTCGCGAGCTCATCAGTTACGATAATGTTGCCGTCATTCAGCAGAAGGCAAATTATATCAAATCGAGTGGCCTTGGAGGAGCCATGTTTTGGGAGACGAGTAGCGATCGAACGGATGGTGGGAGTTTGATTTCGACCGTTGCTGGCAGCTTTGCTGGATTAGAGCAGACGCAGAATTTGTTGAGTTATCCTGCCAGTTCGTATGACAATTTGAAGGCGGGTTTCCCGGGGGAGTAGGCTGGTGTGGACTTGTACATACTTTGATGTTTCGGTTGTTGTTTCGGGTGTTATTTCGTGGGATGGTGACAGGAGTTGAGGTGTAGGGTTGTGTTCTGGAGGGGAGAGGAGGGGATGGAAGAGTATTTCGAAGCCGGGTCTAGCGGGTGCGATTCGATTCTTGTCGTTATTGCTGCTCTCGGCTAGGTATGATGCAGATTACCTGCAGATTAGTCAGTACAAATATATATATATCCATATATCCCGTTCGAGGCTGTGATGCTTGGTGATGTCCAAATAAGGAACCTAGATAATAGACTATTAGCATGTAAAAATTAGCCGAGCTCTGAACCTTAGTAAGATAGGAACCAACGCTTAGACCCGGTTCTTACTAGGGTTAGGAGTAGCTAGACTAGGGTATAGTAGTAGCTTTAAAAGACTTCTCTTGTTTAATAGATAATTTACTAAAAGCTACTTAGAAATTAAGAATAATCTAAAAGAATAAATAATTAATAACTAATATAAGTTATTATTTAAAATAACTATAAATAAAATAAAATATCTTTATAATTTATTTATTAGTTTAAAACTATAATTACCTAAAATAGGAGATAATAGACTATTTATATAAATACGTTTAATAGGTTCTCTACTAAAGATTACTAATAATATAATTAAGATATATATTAAATTTAAATAAAGTTATTTAATAGTTTATTTATTATAAGTAAAAGTTATTAATAAAGTATTTATATAAAGACTTTTAGTAGATTATCTACTAAAGATTATTAATAAAGTATTTATATAAAGACTTTTAGTAGATTATCTACTTAAAGCTACTAATAAAGTATTTATATAAATACTATTAGTAGATTATCTACTTAAAGTTACTAATAAAGTATTTATATAAAGACTTTTAATATATTTATAAAAACTTTTACTAGATTATCTACTAAAAACTACTAATAAAGTATTTATATAAAGATATTTAATAGATAATATTAATATAAAGACTTTTAATAGATAATCTACTAATAAAGTATTTATATAAATACTTTTTATAGATTATATTTATATAAAGACTTTTAATAAATTATATTTTTATATAAAAACTTTTAGTATATTAGTTATTTATTCTTTTATATTATTCTTAATTTCTAAGTAGCTTTTAGTAAATTATCTATTAAATAAGAGAAGTCTAGATTATAAGTGATATTTTAAAGCTATTACTATAACCTAGCCTAGAGACCTCTAACTCTAGTAAGAACCGGGTCTAAGTAAGGCTCGGAGCTCGGCTAATTTCTGCATGCCCGTGGAAATTGTACCTCGGCACGGAGTTTTTAAGGGGCGCTTTGGTACCGCTTTTTCTTCTACTTCGGACTCAACCGCCGAGACCGGGTGGGGGTTTATCGGAATCGGGCTGTCTTTGCCCCGAACCTCGGCATGCTTGGCAAGAAAAGAAAAGCCCGACGTAAAGTAACTACTATACAATATACTTACTTGTTTTCCCTCTTCTAATATACCAAGGAGTTTATTATTTAACTCGCTATAAACTAATGATATGTGTGTTAACGCTATATGTTTTAATCATGCTGTCGATGTAAAGATTCGTGCTTTAGGAAATATATTGTTTTCCCTCCATCATCCCCCTAAAAACGGGATACAACTCCATTTAACTCCTTTCTACCTGAGATTATACGAGTAACTGCAGGCTGTAGGATTTAAATGCCCGCACGTGGATCTCCACCATTATGCAGCCATTGACATGGCATATCTACTCGGAAATGGGTCGAGAAGGACATCCCGAGTATATCGGTCCCGGGTGGACCACCTCGGCATCTCCTGCGTAAATTATATCTACGAGAGGTTGCAAAAAACATGCACGATGATGACTGGCCATGAATTCAATCAATCGAGTACGACGAGACGGCCTTAAAGGGCCCCCTTACAGTCAGCCAGCCTTTTCATAAACTCCGCAAATCCCGTACGTCGATCAAGACGACATGAAGTACGCAATTGCTTCTCTAAATCCGATTACTTCTCTACTCGGGAACGGGAACACATGCGAGAAGTTGATGGGCAATTTTGTATTCGTTCGATAAATCGGCCCAACCTTTTTTTCACCTCCGTGGTCCACTCTTTGTACAACGACACACCGACGGGACAGGGAAACTGAGACGACATATATACTTGGCCTAGATCGAGCTTTTCTATCTTTTCTCCTCTTCTTTTATTCTTCTTCATACACCACCTCCAAACCACCTACCGGTCCACCTTAATAACGAACATCCAACCGTACCCCAGTTCAAGATTTCCTGAAAATACCCCTCTACCAACCCCACCATGACCGAAGTCATCCCAGGTCCACCAGGTCTTCCCTTCATTGGGAACATCAACGACATCGATCTTTCCAACGCGAGCGCCAGTCTCAAGCGTCTAGCCGAAACATATGGTATGCCCCTTCACCTACCCTCTTCAGCCCTTCCAACGCTCACGAGTATTCAGGCGAAATCTTCAAACTCACTCTCGGCGGAGAGGAAAAAATCTACATCTCAACCGTAGAACTAATGAATGAAATCTGTGACGAAAAGAGATTTCACAAGACCATCCACGGTGGCTTGCAACAAGTCCGAAATGGTGTTGAAGATGGTCTCTTTACTGCCCGTACCGGCGAACATAACTGGGAAGTTGCTCACAGAGTCTTGGTGCCGGCATTTGGACCGCTCAATATCCATTCCATGTATGCTCTTGCTCAGATTGGCGATATAGTTGAAAAGCTGGACTGACGTTTATAGGTACGAAGAAATGTACGATTTGGCCTCGCAACTGGTCATGAAGTGGGCGAGATTCGGTGGTGATGAGAAGATTCATGTTACGGATGATTTCACGAGACTCACTCTGGATTCCATTGCTCTGTGTGCAATGGGGACTCGGTTTAACAGTTTTTATCAGTATGTACAACATCTTTGACTTTCATTCCATTGTCTGACCATGAGCAGCGATGAGATGCATCCGTTTGTGCACGCTATGGTAGATTTCTTAGCAGAGTCCGGTGCGAGATCAGGACGACCGGCAATCGCAAGTTATTTTATGCGATCTGCGGAAGCCAAGTACAACGCCGATATCAAGACTCTCCAAGACACAGCAACTACTCTCATAGCTGCTAGAAGGCAGCACCCCACCGACAAAAAGGACCTACTCAACGCCATGCTTAATGGTCGCGACCCCAAAACTGGAGAGGGACTCACGGATGCGAGTATTCGAAACAACATGATAACTTTCTTGATTGCAGGCCACGAAACGACTTCCGGACTTTTGTCGTTTCTCTTCTACAATCTCCTAAAACACCCAGCTGTCTACCAAAAGGCACAAAAGGAAGTTGATGATGTTGTTGGGCCGAATCCCATCACCGTCGAGCACATATCGAAACTACCTTTCATTGAAGCTTGCTTGAAGGAAACGCTAAGACTCACCCCAACAGCACCCGCATTCACAGTAGCACCCCGTGATGATGGACCAGAAGTTATTTTCATTGGTGGCGGAAAATACCCACTCAAGAGAGGCCAATCTGTCGTTGCTCTTCTAGGGCCCCTCCAAAGCGACCCGAAGGTTTATGGCCCAGATGCCAAAGAATTTATCCCGGAACGAATGATGCCCGAACCATTCAGCAAGCTCCCACCCAACAGCTTCAAGGCATTTGGAAATGGTGCGCGTGGTTGTATTGGAAGACCATTCGCCTGGCAAGAGGCTATTCTGGCTGTTGCGATGCTGTTGCAATGTTTCGATTTCCGTATGCATGATCCAAGTTACCAGCTTCAAGTCAAAGTGAGTATTTTTTTTGAAAGATCCGTGCCAATATTCCAAAAGTTATAATGAACCCCCCCTTTTTTCCTTCGATTGAACGGTATGCTAACTCTTGCAGTATACTTTGACCATTAAACCCAAGGATTTCTTTATGCATGCCACTCTTCGAAAGCACATCGATCCTGTTCAACTCGAGAAGATGTTGTACTCTGGATCCAAAGACAACCAGGCTTCTCAAAAGACGGCCAAGGTTGCCGCAGCTCCATCTGGCAAGGTATGTGTTCTCTGAGCCTTACTTCCATTTCATAACTCTAGGAACGGTAATACTGACTCCGAGGTCTTCTCCAGGGCACAAAACCTATGACTATTCTCTATGGATCAAATGCAGGAACATGCGAAGCTCTTGCACAAAATCTTGCCCGAGTAGCCTCTGGCAGGGGTTATGACGCTCAAGTAAATCCTCTAGATTCAGCTGTGGACAAGATCTCAAAGGATCATCCCATAGTCCTAATTTCTGCTAGTTACGAAGGTGAACCCCCTGACAATGCTACGCACTTTGTCGAATGGCTCCAGAAACTGGAGGGAAAGAAGCTCGATGGCGTGAAATATGCCGTCTTTGGAGTCGGAAACCACGATTGGGTTTCTACTTTCCACAAAATTCCAAAACTACTTTTCCACGGCTTTGAGGCTCATGGTGCCACCAAGATTGCGGACATTGGGTTGGCAGATGTGGCAGATGGTGATATCTTTGGAGTCTTTGACCAATGGCAAGATGGCCAGTTCTGGCCTGGCCTTGGGGTTGATGGAGACACTGAAGATGACATGGGAATTGATGTTGAAATCGATAGAGATTCACGACGTTCTACCTTGCGCCAAGACGTCCGAGAAGCCGTTGTCTTGAGTAACACATCATTGACACCAAATAGCGAGACTGAGAAGCGACATGTTGTTTTGCAGTTACCTTCTGGTTCCGAGTACAACGTTGGGGATTATCTTAGTGTTTTGCCACTCAATCATGCGAAAACAATTCGAGTATGTTGCAATTCCCCATCCTCGTTTGGCTGAGCTAACAAATTTCCTAGCGAGTATTGAAATGGTCAAATCTGCCATTCGATGCGATGCTTACTATTAAAGCTGGCTCAAACACCACCATGCCCACTGGCCGTCCAATTTCAGCGTATGATCTTCTCGCCGCATATGTTGAGCTTGGTCAACCAGCCACTCGCAAGGTAATTTTATATGCAGCCCGGTGAAGAGCATTCTATTAACCAAGAAATAGAATGTCGCAAAAATTGCAGCTAGCTGTATCGACGAGGCGGAGAAAGCCAAGCTTCTCAAACTCTCCGATGAGGATTTCGAAGAGGAAATCTTGCAGAAGCGTCGCTCTCCTTTGGATTTGTTAGAAGAAAATCCTTCCGCTAAACTTCCACTTGGAGAATTCTTGGGACTACTTCCTCCGTTGAGAATTCGACAATACTCTATTTCTTCTTCGCCACTATCGGATCCTACTCAAGCCTCCATCACGTTTTCCGTCCTTGATTCTCCATCAAAGGCCGCGAACAACAAACGTAAGAATCCACTTCCCTGCAAATAACACGAAATGACATACTAATGATCAATCCCAGGTTTCCTAGGCGTAGCATCCAACTACCTCTCTCACGCTGAAAAAGGCGACCTCATCCACGTAGCCGTCAAACCCTCCCACGGCTTCCACCCCCCAACCGACATCGAAAACACGCCCCTCATCATGTTCTGCGCCGGAACAGGACTCGCTCCCTTCCGCGGCTTCGTGCAGGAACGCGCGCTTCAAATCAAAGCTGGGCGTAAACTTGCCCCCGCTTACCTCTTCATCGGCTGCCAACATCCCGACAAAGACGAACTCTTCCGCGAAGAATTCGATCAATGGGAGAAAGAGGGTGTAGTGACCACCTTTTATGCTTATAGTCAGGCTAAGGAGCAGAGTCGGGGGTGTGGGTATGTCCAGGAGAGGGTCTGGGAGGAGAGGGAGGATATGAAGAAGGTGTTTGAGGCGGGTGCGAGGTTGTATGTTTGTGGGAGTGCGGGGGTGGGGACGGGGGTTGAGGCTACTTTGAAGAAGATTTATAAGGAGGCTGCGCAAGCGAGAGGTAAGGATAAGACTGACGAGGAGATCGAGGAGTGGTGGGTGGGTGTAAGAAGTGATCGCTACGCGAGCGATGTCTTCGCTTGAGAGGCTTGCGCTGGATGAAGAAGGAGGGAATAGATGCAATGAAGATTTAGTGACGTTTATCAAGGGTCTTCGTCACTTGCGGTCATGGTGGGATCTTTTAACTCTTCAATTTTGTTGCTGTTGTTTTATTTAGCTGTAGTTTTTTTTTGTTGGAGATGTAAAAGTTTATTATGTTTTGACTACTTGCATGTACTAGGGAATAATTAGTTGAACCTTCTGCTAGGTGGGGACGGCTATGAAACACATGTATTTGAACATTGAAGTTGGTGAATCAATGCTAGAATAGTAGTCGCTTAATAAAGGGGGGACTTACCTTTTAAAATTTCGACTTTCGAGTGATTAATAAATAGTACAGAATATTCCTTCCGGTTCTTCCCACAGACTTAGATAGCGCGTTTAAGATTTGTTTAGCTTTTTCTTCCTCTATAATTCCTCTTACTAGATTGAATTTTAAGGTTCTAGTCCGAGCTATAGGTGGAGTGGTTGATAGTAGAGAGGTGGGTTCTTCTTCCTTGCATTACTTTGGTACTGTTTGATGTTGTAAGTAAGTTCACTTCTTTATCACTTGAAATGAGTGAATAACTGATGTCTTGAATATACGATGCTACTAAAACGCTTAAGCTAAGGTTTTACTAGAGGAGTTTATGTTAAGAGAGGATTTTCTATCCTAGTATGTTTTCTCTCTCGATATTAGTAGGTTACCTAGTAATAGTTTATATTCTTAGAGAAAGCAAAATTGCTCTTTCGATATCTGAAGATCACAATTTATAGGAGATTTATAAGTGTCAAGGAATGCTGCTTTTAATTGATAATACTACTTTATTGGTCTTCCTTTTCGATTGCAGTTATAGTTTCACTATACGTTATTCTGATCTTTTGAAGTCTCGGTTGTTTATAAGCCATATTTCGACTTACGGCACCAGTACGATCGACTAATTCTACCGCCAAGCTATCTTTGCTCTATTTAGGGTAGAAGATTGATGATCCGGATGGCTAGGAACGCCGATTACACGTGACGGATCTCTTTTCAACCAGTTAAAACCCACTTTGAGAGAATCAATGAGGCGAATGCGGCACAGCTTCTCCAAACCCTACAACACCACCGCAAATCATCACAACTTTCCCATCCTTCTGCCTGGACAGACACATTTGCTCAGCCTCATTGCATCATAACTGAAACACCAACATTTTAAGCTTGATAAACCTGCTCTGTGGTGTTGGCGCCAAAGTCCTTTTCAATCTCCGACAGGATGTCTGCCAACGAGCACCCAGACCTCGTAACTGTACCATTTTGTGTTCGGAATGGCGAATGATTGCGACCACGATAATACCCAGTTATTACGCCAAAATGGAAGTATCCAGATCCGAGCTTCCTTTCGCGAGGAAGAGTTTGAGTTACAGAATGCCAGTAGATCTTCCATGAAGAAAACCTGCTCGTCCCAAACATATTCTTCACTCTGGGGTCATGATGTAGAAAGCCATGATGATGGACTACCGCCTTACAGGTAAGTTTACGAGCAAAGGTACGACCCGAGTATCTGGAAACATACTAACCGACCACTGTTTATGTCAGAAATTCGAAATCCCCGTCGACTCGAGTGTCAACAATTGGCAGCGTAAAACCCGTGGTGAAGAATGTCTTTGCGCGGTCGGCACGATATATTCTTCGTTCTGGCAGATATGCATCTCACGTCTCATATGAAAGTGCGCCCGGGAGCAGCAAAATACTTTCGAGAAAATACAGTGGATGGAGAGGTGGTGTGTTGGCAGCATGTTGCAGTGCGGGTTTGGTACTCTTCGTCAATGTTGTTTTCGCCATCGTTGGCTTGGGGGTGTCGAAGAGCGGGATGAAAGTGGGAACTTTGATGAGTGGGGAGTGTGGGAAGGTTGGGAATATAGATACTTGGTTGCATATTATCATTAATATTGCTGGCACTGTAAGTTCCCCCTTTTCCATCGGATGTTGCTGTTTGGGGCTTGGTTTTATCTTCTGACACCCCGGCTCCCTCTTGTGGCGAACCTTGTCAATTGTTGAGATACTTGAAATCTGAATGCTGACCAAGATGAAAGTTTCTACTAGGTGCTAGTAATTTCACTATGCAGTGTATCAGTTCGCCAACCCGAAACGAGATAGATGATGCTCACGCCAGAGGAAAATATCGAGATATTGGTTTACCAAGTTTACGAAACCTGAATAGCTGGCGGAAAATTATTTTATATGGCCTGCTCGTAGTATCAACCCTACCACTTCATTTTTTGTAAGTCATGCCATTATTTAATTTATAGACGATGAAGATTAATTACAAAACAGCTGGAACTCGGCGGTTTTCACGAAAACCCAATTGCTGGATTATAACGTCTTTGTCGTCAAACCAACATTTGTCTTCTCTTCATCGGTCGACTGTAACATGAATGTGTCTAAATCCTTTGACAAAGATTCGAGCGGGACTCAACCATCAACCTTGTATCGAAATTACAGGCTGGATTTGGGGAAAACTACCTATGTTCCTGTCAACTACACAATCCCGGTCCCTGTATCCAATGGGACGTGGGTGAATCAAACGAGGAGTGTCAACAGTGGTATAGGCTCGGTGAGATGGTATCAGGAAAATACCTGCAATGAGGCCAACGCCATGCTCACAAAAGCAAATACCAGTCAGTTGATTCGCTTAAGCAACGCGCAGTGTATCACCAACTATGGAGTCACACGGGCGAGATTTTCAACATGGGGAAGTGTTTTCTTGGTGACCAAGCCTGGGATTCAAGTACCCAGCGGGAACGCAACAAACTCAAGCATGTTGCTGCATTTTCGATATCAGAGCTATGTATCAAATTACACTGGGGACAACTGGGTTTGCGGTCCGGAGTATCTCACCGATAACAACTATAAGTGCGATTATCGAGGCATTGCCGCTCATTCGAATAACTGGACTATCGGCGAGATCAGTGCAGCCCCTACAGATAACTTTTCGATCGCAAGAACAACAGAATGGCCAATTGATTACTGTTTGGCCGAAAAGACCAATCTGGGAGGGGAGTGCCAATTGCAATACAGTTTTGTGATCATGGCATGTGTCATAGCTGCCAACATCGTCAAATTTGTGTGCATGGTTATAGTGCTTAAGACGCAGCACGAACCGGTTTTGGCTACTATTGGTGATGGAATAGCATCTTTCCTCGAAAAACCCGACAAGTTCACGGCGAACACTCCATTTCTTACGAGAAGTGAGGCTAGAAAGTTCCGAGATCACCAGAAAGGAACATTGCTTAGCACCGGTGCGAAGCTCAGAGGGAAACCGAGACAGTGGAAAAGTACGAAAGATGCACTCCGATGGTGGAAGGCCCCGAGTTGGATTAGGCTGAGCATTACGGTCTTTCTGTAAGTGAAATAATTCTGGTGTTTGAAAAACAGCTAATTCTCTCAGGTGTACCGCCGCTTGTTGTACCGCTTTTGGTCTGCTTTCAAATTGTTACACTCGTGCGAAAGATAGTGCTTCATATGAGGGTACATCACCGTGGGCAATGGGATTCGGATCCTACAATTCCTTCGCAACACTGCCTGGATGGGGAGGCGAAGAGAGCGGCGACGGTGGAAGCATCGACAAAGATTCCTTCTCCTCAAGCAGTATCCTGATGACTCTTGTCGCAACAGCAAATATCCCTCAAGTTATCGTGTCTTGTCTTTATTTCGCTTACAACACCATTTACACATCTATGGTCTCGGCGGATGAATGGAGTAGATTTACAACCCACCAAAAAGCCCTTCGGACAACATTGCCGAGGGGACAACAGCGTTCGACTTATTGGCTGAGTTTGCCTTGGACATATGCTCTTCCTCTTTCTGCTGCGAGTGCAACCTTGCATTACTTAATCTCACAATCGCTTTTTATTGCTCGCACAGAAATCCTTGATACGATGGGCGAACCGGAACCTGTTTCTTATATGCAATTAGCTTACTCGCCACTTGCATGGTTAGTTGCGGCTTTGTTTGGAACCATGATGGTGGTGGGTATGATATTAAATGGGTTTAGGAAGTTGAAACCTTGTGTGCTTGTTGGAAATAACAGTTTAGCTATTGCAGCTGCTTGTCATAATGTCGAAGGGGATGAGGGAGCCGAGTTGAGGAAGGTGGGGTGGGGAGCAGTTACTCATGAACAGGATGGGAAGCCTGGACATTGCACATTTACGAGTAGGGAGGTGGAAAGACCTCATGAAGGGGGCATTTACATATGAAGGTTGAGATACAATAATGAGATAATGAATTCAACCAATCACACTACAACTCAATTGACAAGTAGTGTCAAAATTAATGTCAACGCAAATGCCCGGAAAATTAGCAACCACTAAGGAGTCTCTAAACTCATCTAATTCTCTCTTCATCGCTGCCTTTGCAGGTCCAACAACTCACCCTGTAACCGACCATACGTCTGGACAAATTACATACGGACCTTTCCATAACCCCGAAACGCAGCAAGCAAGTCATTCTTTGAACGACAAGCGCCTAGAAGATTTGCGAGAATATGCGTATCTTTCCCGCAGTACAGCTAAGTTTATTATCACTCTAAGTCCTAAGAATTGAAACCAGAAAAAAAAAAGGGATAGGCAATGGAAATCTTTGGGGGATATTGCTCACAATTGTTGTCAATGATATATTCGATCTCATAGGAACTTATCAAAAGTTAGGACAAGAGATTTTCCAATATCAGACAAGATTTGCTCACTCTATTATCTTCCTCACGTCCAGCTCCCCTTGCACAAATGCCGTCTGCGCAAAAAGAGCGTGTCCTTCCATAATACGATTTTTCCATAACAGCCTCCCCGAACTCCGGATATCAAGATACAATCCAACGCCAAAAGTCCCCTTTTACCAACCACCTCTGAATCCCCTCCCTCTCCCTCGAAATCCGCCCCCTCGTCCTCCACCACGACCGCCAAAACCACCTCCTCTCCCATACCCCCCATCCCCATAACCACCATCACCATACCCGCCCCTAGCCGCACCACTTTCTCCATCATCTTGCATCGGTCGTCGTCCGCGGAGTTCCTTTGGAAAAGCCTCGAATGTTTTCCTCATCTGTGCGTATCCCAAGTGCATCTTTCCATAAAAGTGATCCGCCAAACGTCTATCATTGTCCAGCCGACTAAGATAGGCACCACATACATCGCAAACCTGAAGTTTTTGATGTCCACTCGGCCCACTGGTATCTGACAAGGCCTTCAATTCTCTCTCTTTATCGCCCTTGGTTTGCATGGCCTGTCGTATGCGAAAGAATTCCTCGTATGCGCGTGAGACTTCGGATTGCTCGCCCAAGATTTGTATCTCCATCAATCCCGTCTCGATACTCTTGGACAAATCGGAAATTTGCTTCAGCAAAGCATTCGTCTGTCGGATTTCATCTGGTGTTTTTTCCAGTCTTCGTTGGGCTACGTCGATTCGTCGATTACATTCATCAATGTACTTTTGGAGGTCGCGCATGTAGTCGTATTCGAAGCCCCATTTCTGCTTCTCTGCTGGAGACGCGGCTTCATATTCGGTCTTGAGGGGTTCCGAGTGGACTTTGGAGCATGGCCCCAGATCTTGCTTGGTGTTTGTGAAGAGATCGTGGGGACAGGTTCCAGCGAGGAAGGAACGGCATACTTTTAGGTCGGTAATTGAGAGTTGTGCTGCGCGTGAGGAGGCACCGGCGCCCATCAACTGCTCTGTAGGATGGGTTAGAGATGTTTGCTAGATTGGGGGGGGGGGAGATGCGCCACGATCAAATTCGATTTAAAGTATCAAAATGGTCGCCAATAAGAGAATTGTACATACCAAGCAGCTTCCTCTGTTCTGCCGCCATAATTCAAAGTTGTGGATTGTGACTTTGGTGTTGTGTAAAGGAACTTTGAGAGGTCGAGATTGTCGCGAGGCAAAGGAAGGCAAAATTGTCAGCCTCGCGGCTCAGGCTTCAGACCCTGAACCAATTCCAAGGTTGCGCTGACGCTGCCTGGTGTCTAGTTAACATCGACACCTTCAATGCGCCATTCATAATATAATCCCACTCGGCGCTGGTTGCCATGCGTCTCATACTATTACAGTCCCTACTGCTCTTTCTC
The DNA here is from genome assembly GCA_001414345.1 of Hymenoscyphus infarciens. Lineage (NCBI taxonomy): Eukaryota > Fungi > Ascomycota > Leotiomycetes > Helotiales > Helotiaceae > Hymenoscyphus > Hymenoscyphus infarciens. Next base: position 17,355 of record LLCB01000516.1, read on the forward strand.
AGCGCCGTCCTCCCCAGCGCAACCGCTTCCTCGGATTACCACGAACAACTCAACCTGCGCCCTCTCCACCCATCCCTCCTCCTGGCCTCGTTCAACTTCCAGAGCAATACGAGCTTGTCCTCTTTTGACCAGCAGAACTTTAGATATTTCCCGCGATCATTGGGGCAAATCCTCCAACATGCGAATACGAGGGAATTACATTTGAGGTTTAGCTTAGGGAGGTGGGATGCTGAGAGTTGGGGAGCTAGACCTTGGGGAGGTGCGAGAGAGGGGGGTACTGGAGTGGAGCTGTGGGCTTGGGTGGAGGCAGAGAGCGATGAGGAGTGAGTGGAAACTACTCAGAAGTAGAAGTATAAAATCAGAAGAAGCCCAGCTAACCTCCTCAACAGGGCAGATGGCAGGTGGCTGACCCTTACCAACGCCCTTTCTGGCCTCTTCTGCGCCTCTTTAAACTTTATCGATTCTACGAGAACGACTCGACCCGTGATGTCCTTTGAACCTGCAGGAAACCATTCGAATGCTACTTTGAATGATTTACACTTATTACATGGAACCTTACCGAGGGAGGTGGTCTGTACCGAGAACTTGACCCCTTTCCTCAAGTTGCTTCCGTGTAAGGGTAAAGCGGGTATATCAAGTCTTCTTGACGGTCACAAATTATTCGATGCATCGTGGCAAAGTATGTCAATTGATGTGAAACCAATTTGTGAAGCTGGTTCAAGTGACTGTCAGCTCCAAATTACACAAACGATTGATATGGTGCTGGATATCCAAAGATCTAAACGTCCACGAGGTAAGTAGCTGCTTCAGCCCAAAGACCACTTATGCTGACACAAACCTAGACAATCCAATTCCAAGACCTGTTTCTGATGAAGAGCTCAAATGCGATTTGTCAAAAGAATACCATTCCCACGATACTTGCTTTCCCCTCGACGCTGCGGCTCAAGAGGAAGAATGGATTCTCTCACATATATTTGGCCACCCTCTAAGAGGCACATGTCCACTGGCAGATGATGGAATTGATCCTGTCTGTATAAACGTGCCACACGCTCGACACGTATACGCTTCAGAAGGAGCCCACGAGCATAAACACGAGTCGGGTTACAGAAGATGTTTCGCCCTTTCTCCAGACAAGGATTTTGAAATGATTCTCCCTCAACAAGAAATCTCAGAAAAAGCACCACTCGAGCAGCCTTTACTTTACGCCGAGCGATCATTCATCGGTTACGGCCAAGAAAGTGGAGGAGTACAAGCCATTTTGACCAATCCCTCAGCTACGAAGGCCGTCGAGTTCGTCTACTTAGAAACCTTACCATGGTTCATGAAACTCTATCTCCACACATTGAAAGCGAAAATCAACGGAGTCTCCTCAGACATCATAAAAGAAATGTACTATCGACCAGCACTCGACCGAAAACGAGGCACCCAACTCGAAGTCCGAATTCTCATCCCCGCAAACTCGACACTGGTTCTCACATACGATTTCGAGAAAGCCATTTTGCGATATACCGAATATCCACCGGACGCGAATCGGGGCTTTGATATTGCACCTGCTGTTATTACGATTGGGGATATTGCGATTCGTACCACTTCTCTGCTTTTACCTCTACCCACACCAGATTTCAGTATGCCGTATAATGTCATTATTCTCACTAGTACGGTTATGGCCTTGTCTTTTGGGTTCATTTACAACCTTCTGATACGACGTTTTGTGGCTGTTGATGAGGCGGATCAATGGGATGTTAGGACTGTGAGGTTGAGGATTCTTGTTGTTCTGAAGGGGTTTATAAGTCGGGCATTTATGAAAGGTGGAAAAGGTGGGAAGGATGAGTAGGATGTATATATATAGAAATGAATTGTTCAAATTTTCGCTTATGATAATAACCAGTGTATTGTTGAGAAGACGGAGATAGGAAGTTTATAATAGTATCTAATCACCTTAGGTATACATAGACACTCTGCCGAGGGTCGGATCTTATATATATATCTAATTATGAGTTTATAAGAACTAGTTTTTATATACTTATTTAATTTATCTATTATCTATATAAGAAAAGTACTAGGTAATAGATTTATTTATTAATTACTTTAGTAGTAAGAATACTAGATAATTGATTTAATAATTAATTATCTTAGTAGTAATAATACTAAATTTTTTTTACTAGATAATAGATTTATTTATTAATTATCTTAGTAGTAATACTACTAAGTAATTGATTTATTTATTAATTACTCTAGTAGTAATAATATTAGATAATAGATTTATTTATTAATTACTATATTAGTAAGAATATTAGATAATAGATTTATTTATCTATTATCTTAGTAGTAATAATACTAGATTTCTTTACTAGATAATAGATTTATTTATTAATTACTTTATTAGTAGTATAACTAGGTAATTAATTAAAAATAAAAGTAGTTTAATAGTAATAATAGTAAAGCTATCTTTTTAAACTACTTTTACTTATATACTAAGCTTATATATAAGATAACTTTATTATTATTATAGTTCTAATAATAATCTATAATATTAACTAAATATTTAATTTAAAATTAAAAATAAAGGTAGTCTAATAGTAATAATAGTAAAGCTATCTTTTAAAACAACTTTTATCTATATATTAAGCTTATATATAAGATAACTTTATTATTATTATAGTTTTATTATTATTATATAATATTAGTTATATAAATTATTTAAAATTAAAAATAAAATTAGTTTAATAGTAATAATAGTAAAGCTATCTTTTTAAACTACTTTTACTTATATATTAAGCTTATAAATAAGATAACTTTATTATTATTATAGTTCTAATAATGATTTATAATATTAACTAAATATATTATTTAAAATTAAAAATAAAAGTAGTCTAATAGTAATAATAGTAAAGCTATCTTTTAAAACTACTTTTACTTATATACTAAGCTTATATATAAGATAACTTTATTAAGATTATAGTTCTAATAATATTATAAAATATTAGTTAAATTTATTATTTAAAATTTAAAATCAAAGTAGTTTAATAGTAATAATAGTAAAGCTATCTTTTAAAACTACTTTTACTCATATATTAAGCTTATATATAAGATAACTTTATTATTATTATAGTTTTAATAATATTATTAAATATTAGTTATATAAATTATTTAAAATTAAAAATAAAAGTAGTTTAATAGTAATAATAGTAAATCTATCTTTTAAAACTACTTTTACTTATATATTAAGCTTATATATAAGATAACTTTATTATTATTATAGCTTTATTATTATAATATAAAATTAGTTAAATTTATAATTTAAAATTAATAATTAAAGTAGTCTAATAGTAATAATAGTAAAGCTATCTTTTAAAACTACCTTTATCTATATACTAAGCTTATATATAAGATAACTTTATTATTATTATAGTTATATTATTATAATAGAATATTAATTAAATTTATTATTTAAAATTTAAAATCAAAGTAGTTTAATAATAATAATTATAAAGCTATCTTTTAAAACTACTTTTACTTATATATTAAGCTTATATATAAGATAACTTTATTATTATTATAGTTTTAATAATATTATTAAATATTAGTTAAATATATTATTTAAAATTAAAAATAAAAGTAGTCTAATAGTAATAATAGTAAAGCTATCTTTTAAAACAACTTTTATCTATATATTAAGCTTATATATAAGATAACTTTATTATTATTATAGTTTTAATAATATTATAAAATATTACTTAAATTTATTATTTAAAATTTAAAATCAAAGTAGTTTAATAATAATAATAGTAAAGCTATCTATTAAAACTACTTTTACTTATATATTAAGCTTATATATAAGATAACTTTATTATTATTATAGTTTTAATAATATTATTAAATATTAGTTAAATATATTATTTAAAATTAATAATAAAAGTAGTCTAAGTCTTATTCTCGATAAGATTTTATATTATATTAACTCTCTATAAACCAAAAACAAGGGGAGTAGTGTAGGTCGGTTTTATACTACCCTATAAGTACTATAAAACTAAGACTAAGAAAATACTTTATATAAGCTTTTATACTATAAATCATATACTCTTTAAAATAGGCTTTCTAGAAAATCTCTATCTATTTTATTTTAATAGATTAGAGTTATGTTTTCTTATTTAGTAATTCTTCTTAATTTCCTTCTAAGACTATCTTCTTTCTTAACTTTAAATACATATATTATAACTAATACTAAATAAAAACTAATAATAAATATAAAATACTATAATTAACTATTAATAGTACTATAATATATAATAATAAAAAAAAAAAACTTTTTTAGAATCAATAAAGTAACTCTAAAAGCCTTAAAATACATTTAGACGATCGTTAGACAGTCTAGAAAGAGACTAAAGTACCTTATAATTATACTAAATAATTATAGTAGTAGTAGTAGTAAGAAAAAGAGAGGCTTATAGAAAGCTCCTATTCCTCTCTCTAGAGTACTAGTAACTAATAAAGATAGTATAATAAACTAAGAAGAGTAGAGTATAAGAGAATAGAAGAGAGTATTAGACTACGTAGACGTGATAGAGAAGAGCTTAATCTAAATAATACTTAACTTAGTAATAGAGAAAAGAGGTATTAAAGTAATTATTAAAGTAGTAAGAAAAGTACTTAAGTATAAGAGAACTAGGAAGAGAGAGGATAATATAATTATATATAGAATTCTAAGAGAGGAGCTTACTATTATAGTTAAGAAGATAAGAAGAATAAAAAAGCGTAGTCTAACGTAAGTAGAGAGAGCTAGAACTAGAGGACTATAGAGAGAGGTAGTAACTATACTATAAAGGGAATATATAGTACTAGCTAAATATATAAAGGAGATTATAGTCTAAGTAATAGGAATAGATAAAGAGAAGAATAAGCTATTACTAAAGAAGGTAATTAAAGCTATAAATATAAGTAGATATAAAGTAGAAGTAATAGTAGCTTAAAAACTCTAGAGTAGAGATATTATAATAAGGTTTAAAGAAGAGAAGTAAGTAGGATATATATAAGATAATAGCTAGATAAAAAAGGTATTTAAATAAGGAATAGTAGTAGTAGTAAGAACACTAGTAGTACTTATAAAAAGAGCTCTAGTAAATATACTTAAGAATAAGATAGAGAGTATACTATAAAACATCTCTTAAGCTTCTAATATAAGGATACTAAAGATTATATAATAAGGAAATAGATATAGAGAGTATTAAAAATAAAAGGGACTAGCTTAAAAGAACTATATCTTTAAAGTAGTAATAATAAAGGAAGTAAGAAGGCTATATATAAGAGGAATACTATAAGAGGTATAATACTTCTTATATAAAAGATATACCTTAAAAGTAGTAGTATAGAGGTACTATAAGTGTTAAAAGTAGAAGTATATAATATACTTCTATAAATAAGATAAGAGGTATACCTAGTATATATATAAGAGGTATAAAAGGAGCGAGGAAGAGTACTCTAGTAAAAAGGACTTAAAAGAATATCTAATAAAGTATAGGAATTATAAAGAAGAATACCTAGTATTTATAAAGGAGTACTATATAAGAGAGTAATACTATAAGTAAGTAAGAGAACAATATCTTAATAGGATAACTACGTTTATAAACCTATAAAGACCCTTAAAGGAAGGTAAGATAAGAATACCTTACCTATTTACTTTTAGCTAGAAAGAGGGCTTATAAAGCTTAAAGAAGAAGTAGAGATAAAGATCTATATTAAAAAGGCTAATAAATATAAATAAAATAAGATATATAAATAGTAGTAACTTAACCTAGTTTCTAGAGAGGTTAAAGAGCTCTCTTAATATAATAAAAGATCTAAATAAGAAAGAAATAAAAGTAACCTAAACCTTACTTATAAGACTACTATAAGTATAATAGTACTATACTAGAATATAAGAAAGATACTAAAAGCCTTTAACATAGCTTTAAATTATAAGAAGGAATATAATATATTAGTAATCTAAGAACTAGTATAGAATAGTATAAGAGACTCTCCTAACTACTTCTTAAGCTTAAGATATAATATAATCTAGTTAAATAGAGTAATAGTGCTCTTTATATATAAAAAACACTTGAAAGTAAGCTAGACGTATGTTATAAGTAAGAACTAGATAAGTATAATAATAAAGAAGAGAGTAGATAAGACAACGGTCTACTTAGTTTATAACTTATAAATAGAGTAGATACTAATTAAGAATATACTCTAGTAAATAAGACTAAGAAGAGTACTTATAATAAGTAACCTAAATACTTACTACCCTTTATAGGATATATATAAGAGATATAATAGGAATATAGACCTTATTCTTAAACTTACTATACTATAAGTACTAGAGAAGAACATACTCTATAGCGAAGCTATATAGAGAAGAGAGGGCTCCTATAACTCTATAATTAACCTTACCTTCTCTACTAAGAATATAGTAACCTAGTAAAGGTCTTTAGACTTACTAGGATTAGACTATATAGCTTAACTCCTTATAATAAAAGTAAGAGAAGAGGGAAAGGTACTATAGGCGTCTAGATTTAGCTAGAAACTAATAGATAAGATCTTAGTTAAAGTAGAAGCCTCTTACTTAGAAATACTTATAATCTAAAATATATAAGAACTTAAGAGAGTAGTATAAAGACTTATAAAAGACTTTTAAAGAATAGTAAAAGCCTTAACACTACTCTAGAAGCTAGATAGAGAGAGGGTATAGCCTTAATAGAATATAGAAGTTAAAGAAGTGTTAAGGAAGATAAGGAGATATAAAAGAACCTAGAAAGAGTACTAAATAGAGAGCTTAAGATAGTAGCTTAACAACGCTTTTTAAGAACTTTAAATAGTTAGTAGAAAGGTAAAAATAAAGAGCTAGAAAGAGATACTAGTAGAGGTAGTAAAAGATAAAAGGAAACTCTAGATACTTAAGAAGTAGATATATCTTAAAGGATATATAAGACTAGAAGTACTAGTACTACTAATACTTATATCGCTTAATAGAATAAAAGGTAAGACTTATTAGGAGAAGGCCTATATCCTTATAGAAAAGTTCTTTTTAGAGTTAATAGCTAACTACTTAAGTGTTCTTAATAGGGACTAGAATACTAAGAGCTTCTCTAAGAAGCACTTAGTAAGCTAATATATAACTAAGAAGTATATTAAGATAGCTATAAGATTAGTATTATAGAAAGTACTAGGATTTAATATATTAGTAAATAGCTTCCTAAAAGCTTATAATAAACTACTTTATAAAGTACTTACTATAATAGTAGAAACGAGCTTCTACTTATAATACTTCCTATCTTACTTCTATTATATAAAAGTAGTAATACTAAGAAAACTAGATAAAATAACTAAGAAGTAGAGTAAGGTAGAGGCCTATTAGCTAATAATACTACTTTTAACTATAAGTAAGATCTTTAAAAAAGTAATAGTATAAAGGCTTATATAGCTTATAAAGGAAATAACAATACTACTAAGGCTATAGATAAGTAACTAGAAGTACTAAAATATAGAGCTAGTAATTAGAATAGTAATAGAGAGTATATATATAGTATAAGAAAATAAGAGCTATACGTCTCTAGCCTAACTAGATATAGTAAGAGCTTTTAACTAAGTAGACTATATATAGCTACTTTATATATTAAAAGAGAAGGAGGTTCTATAATAAATAGTAATATAGATAAGAAGCTTCCTCTTTAGACAAAGGGCTATACTATTCTTTAATAGATAATTAGTAGACAAAAGAGACTTTAAATAAGATATCTTATAAAGATTAGTACTATTACTAATACTATTTATCCTCTTTACCTTAATACTATATAAAGACCTAGTAAGAACTAATAGGCTTATTATAATAGGCTTTATAGATAATATAAATCTACTTATAATATTAAAAAGTATAGTAGTAAATTATAAGATACTTAAAATAGTTTAGAAAGTATATAATAAGTAGGTAAATAAGTAAAAGATAGCTTTTAGCTTAAAGAAGATAGTGCTTATATACTTTATAAGAATAAGAGTACTATAGAAAGAGATAGTCTAGTTTAAGAAGATAAGGCTTATACTAGTTAAATACGTAAGGTTTTTAAGAGTAGAGCTTAATAAGAAACTAAACTAGAAGATATACTAAGAAAGAGTCTAGAAGAAGTTTATAATATAGACTTTTATACTTATAAGGCTTACTAGAAAAACGTAGGAAGTAGACTACTACTAAGTAAGGTAGATATATATAGTAGTAATAAGAAGTGTAATAATATATAGAGCGTCGGCGTAGTACTATACTATACTAAAAGGAGAGAATATAAAAGGAATAGTAAAGAGCTTTCTTATATAATAATTAAGATACTTATAAGTAATAATAGAGGTGTATAAAGCTACCTTAGTTTAGAACCTAGAAGTTAAAGTAGACTATATACTAATTAATCTATATCTTAACTTATAAGTAGCTGCTTTTAAGAGAAAGTTCTAAAGGTCTAAGCTAGAAGAACTAATCTAGAATACTTATAAATATATAGTAATATAACTAAAGAGGAGAAAGAGAAGTAGACTAACGAAGATAGAGAAGGTAATACTATACTTATAGAAAGTAAGGTAAAAGTAAGAAGGAGAGTAGAGAGTAGGAGGAGTAGGATTTAAGTATAACACTATACTTATAGAATAGAAGAACTACCTAGAGACTTAAAGGAGAAGGACTTAAGAAAGGAACCTAATATAATATATAGAAGTATTAGATAAAGTAGACTTAGATAAGTAGGAGCTATAAAAGGTTTATAAGAGGCTTACTAAGATAAAGAGCTTACTACTCGTCTAAATATAAATAAGGGTAATAAGACTAAACGCCTTCCTCTTTATAAGAAGAGTACTAAACTAGGTTATACTATAGTATATTTATATAAGTAGTAGAGAGACGATAGGATACCTAGTCCTATTTTACTAAGATATTTTATAAGAAAGAGACGTACTTATAAGAGCTTTAGAGAAGAGGATCAGAGATCTATAAGAGCTAAGAGGGGTACTAGTAAATAGGAAACTAGTACTAAGAGTAACTACTTAGCTACTTAGGCTAGAGAGACTCTAAGAGTATAGGCTAGTACTAGAATTACTTAAGAAGAGAGAGGAGAGTAAGGAAGAGGTAAAAGAAAGGGAGGAATAGGAGGAGAAAGCTAAGGTATACTAAAAAGTAAGACCTTAGCTCTAATAATTCTAGAGGTAAATATACCTCTTATACTACTAATATATACCTTAGTAGGTTAAATATACTAATCTACTATACTTCTCTACTATATTACTAAGTTAGAGAGATAAGCTTTGAATAGATAGTAATAGGAACTAAAGAAAAGGAGAATTATACTTATAAGAAAGCTTAAGAAGTAAAGAAGAACGAGTTAAAAGGCTATATAAACTAGAATAGAAGATATACTACTTACTCTTAGAGCTCGGCCTACGGCCTACGTAGCGTAAGAATAATAATAATAATATATAATAATATTATAATATTTATTAAAGTAAAGCTTTATATATATTATTCTAGTTTTAAGAGTTAGTATAGTATATATCTTCTACTACTTAATAAGTAGTATAAGATTAATAGTTAGAAACTACTTTATATTAGGTTTTATACTATAATATATATATACTTTTAAATAGACTTTATAGAATATTTATATCTATTTTATCTAGTTAGTTTAGAGTTATATAGTTCTATTTACTAATAATTCTACTTTACTATAGCTTTAACTCTAACTCTAACTCTAACTTTAAAGGTACTATAGCTTTTACCTTTTCTAGATATAGTAGCTAGTTATATACTATTCTAAGTAACTTATAAAAAGTATAACTTTTATTATAAGTTTTTAGACTAGAGTAGTATAAAGTTATAATAATATGAAATATATACTACTATA
>LLCB01000517.1:0-27221 GCA_001414345.1 Hymenoscyphus infarciens
TAAATTACTTTAAATCGTTTTATAAAACGTATTAGAGCTACTTTAAGAAATAACTCATATCTTGAACCGGTATTAAACCGGTATTAAGTCTAAGTTAATACTAGCTCAAAACCCTAGTAGAGGGCATGTAAGTAGTTCTATACCTTTAGCTCTTAATTAATTACTAAGATATTTAACCTTATTAAGGTATATATATACTTACTTACTTTTACTTAAACCTAGTTTAAATTAGTATTAAATTAATTTTAATAGGTTTAGAATAGGTTTTGAATAGGTTTAGAATAGGTTCTAAACCTCTCTAAATAGGTTTAGAACCTATTCTAAATCGTTGAAATGTTTAGAGCTATAGCTAGACTATAGTTTAGAAAGGTTCTAAACCTATTCTAAATCATAGAAATGTTTAAAGCTATTACTAGACTATAGTTCAAAGAGGTTCTAAACCTATTTAGAACTTATTTAGAACCTATTCAAAACCTATTTAAAACTTATTTAGAGAGGTTCTAAACCTATTTTAAATTATAGAAACGTTTAAAGCTATTACTAGACTATAGTTTAGAGAGGTTCTAAACCTATTCTAAGTAGTTCTAAGTAGCTTAAGCTATTCTATTATAACTAATATTAGCTTTAGTATATACTAGTTATATCTTAGTAGTATATTAATACTTAAAAAGTACTTAGAAGAAAAAATAAAAAGTCTAGAGAGAGTGTTTTTTTTTTCAAAGTCGATTTAAGAGACTTTTTATATATTAACTTTAATTAGTACTTAGTAATTATATATTAATAATTCTTAGAATTAGAGCTATAAGTATATAAAAAATAAAAGTTATATAACTAAAGTAGGTTATATAGTAGAGCGTGGCTTTTATACTAGGGTTACTCTTACTAAGCACGGTATACTATATAGCTATATAACTATTAAGACCTAACGTATAAGCTATCTCTACCTTTGACTTTGACGTCTTTGACTTTAATACTTTGACTTTGATACTTTAACTTTAATATCTTTGATAATAATAACAACGATAATAGCTATTTCTTACTATTATATTATATTTATTACTTAGTATTAGGCTACTTATTAGTATTATAATCTACGTTATCTTTGTTATATTTACTACCTTAGTTAATTCTACGTTATTGAATAATATTAGCTAGTATAGGTATATTTTATAGTTAGACTTTTAGTAGAGTGAATAAAAAGCTCTAAATTAGTTATCTAGTGAATTAGAAGTATTAGATTTGTTATCTACGTTATCGTTATTGCTTTTATAGTATATACTATTTCTACTCTTACTTTCTATTAGTATATAATAAGTATTTATACTTATAATTAATTATAATTAATTATACTAGTATAGTATAATATCTCTAGATTAACGATTTCTAGCTTAGATAAATAGTATCTAATATAGAGTACTAGTATCTAATAGACTAAATAATATCTAATATAGATTACTAGTATCTAATAGACTAATTAATATTTAATATAGATTAATACTATTTAATAGACTAAACACTATCTAAGTATATAGATTAATACTATCTAACGGATTAGTTATATCTATAGTTTTAAACTTAAAGCGTAGTTTTAGACTTAAGGCTATACTAGTATTAGACTAGAAGGCTAGATATAGCCTATATATATATATAGAGTAGATAGCTTCTTAGTTTTTATTTAAGTTAATTAATTCTTTTTTATCTTTTACTTCTTATATAATCTATTATTACTTTATAAACTATAACTAAACTAAGAGGTTATAGGCTAGATATAGTTTATTTCTATATAACTTTATTTTATATAACCTAGTATTACTTTTACGTTAAATACCCTCTTATATAATACGTTAATTACTTCTAATTTTATATTATTAAGAGTTTTTATTTTTATTTTTTTAAGGTTTTCTTTTAAAAGATATTACTAGTCTACTTACCCCTTATACTATACCTTAGTAGATTACTAAGCGCCTATCTTAGTCTAGTATATTATAAGTAAAGAGTATATCTTATAGAATTACTAGTTTTTATCTTCTTACTTCTTATAGTTAGATAACTAAGAGTTAAGGTTAGTACCTTCTTATATTCTACTATATAATACTATGTTATTTTAACCTTTATTCTATTAAATAGATAATTTAATTAAGAACTAAGGCTATTCTTATAATTAGATAATAAGACTTTAAAATAATTATTAGTATATATCTTAGATTCTAAGCTTTACCTAATAAATACTATATTATTAAAATATCTTAGAACTAAAGTAATCTTAAAGATTAGCCTATTATATCTGTCTCTTAGCTTAGTATTACTCTAGTTAACTTATATAGTAACTTTTTATCTTAAAACCTTATTACTAAACATTGTCTTAGTAATATAGTCGACGCTGATATTAGGTATACTAGCTTACTAAAAAGCCTTATACTAAGTACTACTAAAATAGACTATCTTACTAATATATTTAAACACCTAGAAATAAAAGCTATTTTTCGAGAAGACTAGTTTGAAGACCTTATATACTCTATCTAGCTAGCGATATTTAACGAAGTATATAATAAGCTTCTTCTTAAGCCTAAAACTAGACAACTTCTTAATTTATAAGTCTTACTTAAAAACATTCTTTATACTTATATTACTTTAAGAGTATATAAGCTATTTACTATATTACTATTATTAAATTAGTTTAGTAGGTTCTAGAATAATAAAATTCTTTTTTCTAACTATTCTTAAGATTACGTAACTACGTGTATTTTTTGTATTAGTTCTTCTCTTAACTAAAACATACTCTTTCGTTAAACTATAATATCTTTTAGTTCTTTTAAGAGTAGTAAATTAGTTAGAAAAACTAACTATATAAAATAGTATAGAAAGGCTAAACTTAATCTCTAGAAATTAACAGATTTATATTATATATAGACTTATCTATTACTAGACCTAATAAAGATCTATACTATATAAATAGAGAACCTAGGTTAGTAGAACTTAGTATTAAATATAAGGAACGTAACTCTAACTATACTAGAAATAGCTAAAAAGCCTTAGGAGCTATTAAGTCTATTATATCTATTAATAATATAGACTAATTTAAAGATAAAACTAGCCCTAATACTATATAGACGTATATAATAGCTATATATAGGGAATCTAGCTTTAATCTAATTAGTTAGATATAATTATTAAATCTAGCTAAAGCTCTTATAAGAACGTAGACGAATATATAAGCGCTATATAGAGTATAGCTTTATATATTAAAGACTTAAGACATCTAATACCTAAAAGCTATATAGCTTAGATTATATTTAAAAGGCTTAATAGTAGCTTTAAAGGTTTTATATTAAGAAAATACAAAGAGCTAGGAAAAGATTTATCTAAAATTAATATAGATATTCTTATATCTAAACTTATATTAGAAGAAGCTAGAATAGAGTCTAGTAATAACCTAGAAGCTAATAAAACTAAAAAGGCTAATAAAGCTATAAATAAAGGAAATGAAATTCCTATTTATACTTATTATAATAAGAGAGGATATATAATTTCTAAATACTTTATACTATACCTAAAGCTAAAATTAAATAAGAAATCTAATAATACTAGTAATAATACTAGTACTAATACTAGTAGTAGTACTAATATAAAAAACAATAATAATAGTACTTTAAAAGTATTATATATAGCTATACTAAATACTTCTTATAAAGTATCTAAAGAATCTAAAGTTATACTAGACTTTAGTGCTACTAAATATTATATACCTAATAAAGATTAGATTCTAAACTTTAAACCTATAAAAGGACTAACTATTAGTATAGTAGATAGTACTAAGCTACTTATACTAGGAGTTAGTATAATATTAATAATAAGTTCTAATAATATTAAAATAAACTTATTAGAAGTAAATTATATCCTAGATATAGCTACTACTCTAATTTCGACTAAAGCTCTTACTAAGAGTAGCTTTAATATTAGTATAAATAATAAGAACATATATACTTATAATAAGCTATTAGACGTAACTATAAACGTAAACTAGGAATATAATACTTATTATCTTAATATTAATATAGATTATATAAAGCTTAAAAAAACGTTATATATTGTAAAAACAAAAGAGCTTAATATCGACTTATTATATCGAAGATTAAATTATATTAATATTAATATATTATTAAAAACTATATTACTTACTAAGAGATATACTATTAATTCTAATAGTAAGAAAGAACTAGATAATTATAAAAATTATTATAAAGGAAAGATAACTAAGAATATAAGTTATATCCCTCTAAGTAATTATAACTTTAAGTCTTTAGAATACTTTAATATAGATATTCTAGGTCTACTTAGAATTAAGAGGCTTTTAAATAAAATATATACTCTTATATATATATATTATAAAACTAGAGCTATATTTATATATACTATAAAGTATAAATTAAAAGCTTTTAATAAGTTAGTTAAAACAAATAACTTATTAAAAAATCAGTTTAATAAAAGTATTAAAGGTTTATACTTAGATAATACTAAGGAATTTAAGTCTAATAAGTAGGATACCTATATTAAAGACTAAGGTATTATATATAACTACGTATATACTCACTCGCTTTTACTTAAAACTAGTTCAAATTAGTATTAAATCGATTTCAATAGCTTAAGTAAGAGTCGACATAGTATCTAATCTTATTTAGAGAGGTTCTAAGGTTCCGATTCTATTCAGAGAGGTTCGGAACCTATTCAGAGAGGTTCCGAGGTTCTGATCCTATTTAGAGAGGTTCCGAACCTATTCTAAATCGTTGAATTAATCAGAGCTATCCCTTCAGTTATCCTTACACCCCACGTGCAGACGCGTTCAGCAGTCCGGTTTAAAACTACTCTCATTTGAGGTAGTTTCAGACTAAAATCTAGGTAGCTTCGAACTACGATGCTGCTAAACCAGTTTAGGAGTGCCAAGATATCAAAATCTGAATTGAAGCAAGAAACACGTCTACGGGGCGTACTTGAGAGGCCTTCTTTTTAAGGACTTTTTTAGTAGGGGTTTTTAAACATAAGATCATAGGTAAATCATTATTCAATTTCTACATCGTCATATACTTTGGTAGAGTTTAAAGAATAAGATAATAATTTAAATATTTAGTCGCGTCAGGGCTGGAAATATGAGGTTGGAACCGCGTTCCACTAAATCACGTGGGGTGTAAGGATAACTGAAGGGATAGCTAGCTATAGTTTAGAGAGGTTCTAAGGTTCAGAACATATTTAAAGAGGTTCTAAATCTATTCTAAACCTATTCCAAGTAGTTCTAAGTAGCTTAAGCTATTCTATTATAACAAATACTAGCTTTAGTATATACTAGCTATATATTAGTAGTATAATAACACTTAAAAAGTACTTAGAAGAAAAAATAAAAAGTCTAGAGAGAGTGTTTTTTTTTTCAAAGGCGATTTAAGCGACTTTTTATATATTAACTTTACTTAGTAATTATATATTAATAGTTCTTATATTTTAGGCTACTAGTATATAAATTTAAGTATGTTACGTAACTAAAGTAGGTTATATAGTAGGGCGTGGCTTTCGTACCAGGGTCGCTCTTACCGAACACGGTACGCTACGTACAACTAGCTACGTAACCGCTAAGACCTACGGGCGCACGGGCCACCCCCACCTTCGACTTCGACGACTTCGACACTTCGACTTCGACACTTCGACTTCGACACTTCGACTTCGATACTTCGACATCGACACTTCGACGACGACGACGATAATAACTATTTATTAATATTACTATCGCATTATATTCCTTACTCGGCATCAGGCCGCTAGTTGGTATCGTAATCGACGTCGTATTCGTCGCGTTCGCTACCCCGGTTAATTCCACGTCGTCGAATAGTATCAAATAATATAGGCATATTTCACGGTTGGACTTTCGACAGAGTAACTCAGAGCCTCCGAATTAGTTACCTAGCGAATCAGAAGCATTAGATTTATTATCTACGTTATCGCTGTCGCTAGCGCTATCGCTTTTATAGTATATACTGTTTCTACTCTTACTTCCTAAACTGACGTACGTGCCTTATAGTTGCCGACCGACCGACCGACCGACTGACCGACTAACTGACCGACCGACCGATCGAACCAATCACATCGAGGCATATATACAGGGATAACGTCATAGGTCGGTAGAACATTTAGTAGAATAATCGGTGGAATTAGTAGAATTGGTAGAATTGGTAGAATTAGTAGAATTAGTAGAATTGGTAGAAGCAGAACTCAGGCATTCGACGAACTAGGGCATATTACGTAAGAGTAGTATAGCCACGTAATATAAGCCTAATCACGTGATTTCAAATTCAAGTCCTTTTTTCAAGCTCTTTCTCAAGCTCTTTTTCTATACTAGCTTAAACCTAGCTCTAAACCAGCTCTAAACTAGTTCCGAGCTAGTTCTAAACTAGTTCCGAACTAGTTCTAAACTAGTTCAAAACTAAAGTCGACTATAGATCAGATACATTTAAGGTGTTATAGATTAAGAAACTAATTTAGCTCTCTTTTAGACCTAGCTCTAAATCGGTTCCGAACTAGCTCTGAACTAGTAGAACCTTTCTAAACCGGTTCCAAACCGGTTCTAAATCGGTTCCGAATCGGTTCCGAACTAAAAGAACTACTCTAATACTAATCCGACCCTAGGTCAACCTTAATTCGAATCGGAGTCGAATCGGAGTCGAATCGGAGTCGAATCGGAGTCGAGTCGGAGTTGAATTAGTATTAAGCAAATAGCGGTTCAGTAGTACAGTATACTAGTCTATATAGTCCTAAGTAGAATAGTATTATAGAAAGACTTAATCAATATTTAATAGAACGTATAATTACTATATATTTAGAAAAATCTATACTACTTTATCTCTAGCCTTACATAGCTTATTCTATTATATATATAAAGAATTAGATATATAATAGTATTATAAAATCTATACTATATAAGGATATATTTAGTATAAGTCTAGATATATTATATATAAGTACTTTTAGATCTCTTTATTATACTTTAATATTAAAAGAAATAAGAACTAAAAACGCTAAAAGAAAACTAGCTAATAAGTTATATAAAGGAATATTAGTAGGCTAGGAGTCCTCTAATAACTTCCTTATATATATACTAGAACTTAGAAAAGTTATTAATATAAAAGATATTATAATAAAAGAAGACCTTATATATAAAGACGAATTTATTATAGAAGAAAATTACTCTATACTCTTAGAAGAAGAGTCTATAGATTAGGATTATCTATAAGAAATAACTAGTTACGTGAATACGTGTTTAGAGAGTAATAGTTCTACTCTTATAGAATATAAAGAGTTAAGTAATAATAATAACAACGACCTAAATAACGAAATATATATAAATAACATTAAAATAAGATGAATTAGAATAAGATAATATTATAGGATTAGGCTCTAATATAAACCTTAGACTAAGAGGTAGACGTGTTAATCCTATAAAAAGAGATATAGACGTACTAGAAATTAATAAGCTTTAAGCCCTAATAGCTATATATTACTACGTATTACTCGCTTATTTAAACTCTAAAATAGAAGGCGATAATACTAAAAAGGTTATTATTAATAAAATACCTAATACTACTATTCTAGAGCCTAAAAGCTATAAAGAAGCTATAAGTAATATTAATCTTTATAAAGACTACTAGATTAAATCTATATAAAAGGAATTAAATACTCTTATAAGTAATAAAACTTAGAAAGTTATTACTAATAGTAACGCTAGTAAAGACGCTAAGCCTATTAAGATAAAATAGGTTTATAAACTAAAAGAATCTAATAATATAATAGAATTTAAATTATAATTTATAGCTAAAGGTTTTAAACAGTTATATAGAAGAGACTATATAGACTCTTTTATAAGAGTTATTAAGTAAATAAGCTAGAAAGTCTTATTTACCCTAGTACTATTATATAACTTTATAATATAGAAAATTAATATAGTTTTAGCTTTTATATAAGAGGATATAGATATAGAAAGACTAAATATTACTCTCCTAGAAGGAATAAACGAATATCTATATATCTTTAGATTATATAATAACACGTTAAAAAACATAAAAAACCCTCTTAACTAAATCGTATATTTAAAACTTTTAAAAGCCCTCTATAGATTAAAACAATTAGCTAGAATCTAGTTTACTATACTAGTTACTATACTTTTAGAACTAGGCTTTAAAGTACTAAGTACTAATTTATATATATATATAAATCGTTCTACTAGTATATATATATATATATATATATAGACGACTTAGTAATAATTAAACCTATAAAAGAACTTATTAAAAGTCTTATTAATAAACTTAAGACTTAGGTCCTATTAAAGACTACCTAGGTATAGATATTATTAAGGAAAATAAATAGCTAAAACTAAGCTAAGAAAAATATATATCTAAAGTATTAAATAAGCATAATCTCCTTAATTATAATCCTATTTATATACTAATAGATTCTAAGATTAAATTAATACTAAATCAATTTTAAGCTAGTCTAGAAGATACTAGACTATTTTAAGTAATAATTAGCTATCTACTATATATCTTTATTTATACTAGACTAGATATCGCCTATACTACTATTATACTATTAAGATATATATTAAACTCTTCTAAAGAATACTTTATAATAGCTAAGTATATATTAAGATATCTAAAAACAACTATTTACTATTATATTATATATATAATAAAAGATATATCTAGCTATTTTATAAGTAGCTTTTATAACTCCGATTACACTAGTAATATTAATAGTATTAAATTAACTACTAGATATATTTTTTACTTAGTTAGAGGACTAATTATATAGCGTTCTAAGCTATAAAGTATTATAGCTTAATCTATAACTAAAGCTAATTATATAGCTATAAATATAGCTTTAAAAGAATTTGTTTATATAATAGCCTTAGTTAAAGAACTACGCTTTTATAAACAAAAGAAATTCGGTTTATATACTAATAATAAAGGAGCTCTATAATTAGATTATAACCTTATATATTATAAAAGAATAAAGTATATAGTTATTAAATACTATTATATAAGAGACTTATTAGTTAAAGGAACTATAGATCTAATATATATAAAATTAATAGATTAAAAAGTAGATAGCTTTACTAAAGTACTTAATAAAATAAAATTCTAATAATTCCTTATATAGTTAGAAATAATAAGTTATATATTAACGTGTAAAAACTAAAGATTAGTACTTTTAACTAACGTGTTAAAATAACTTAAATAGAAGTACTTATTAAGAGAGCGTATTAGTATATAATAAGTACTTATGCTTATAATTAATTATAATTAATTATACTAGTATAGTATAATATCCCTAGATCGATGATTTCTAGCTTAGATAAATAGTATCTAATATAGAGTACTAGTATCTAATAGACTAAATAATATCTAATATAGATTACTAGTATCTAATAGACTAATTAATATCTAATATAGATTAATACTATTTAATAGACTAAATACTATCTAAGTATATAGATCGATACTATCTAACGAATTAGTTATATTTGTAGTTTTAAACTTAGAGTGTAGTTTTAGACTTAGGGCTATACTAGTATTAGACTAGAAAGCTAGATATAGCTTATATATATATATAGAGTAGATAGCTTCTTAGTTTTTATTTAAGTTAATTAATTCTTTTTTACCTTTTACTTCTTATATAATCTATTATTACTTTATAAACTATGACTAAACTAAGACTTCTTAAACTAATATATATATCTTATAGTTTATAACTAACTAACTAACTAATTAAACTAATTATATTAAGGTATATATATAGAGATAACTTTATTTACGTCGGTGGAATATTTAGTAGAATATTTAGTAGAATAATTAGTAGAATTAGTAGAAGTAGAACTTAGGCATTTAGGTATATTACGTAAGAGTAGTGTAGCTATATAATATAAGCCTAATTACGTGATTTTAAATTTAAGCTCTTTTTTTAAGCTCTTTCTTAAGCTCTTTTTCTATACTAGCTTAAACCTAGTTCTAAACTAGTTTTAAACTAGTTCTAAACTGGTTCTAAACTAGTTCTAAACTAGTTCTAAACTAGTTTAGAATTAAAGTTAACTTTAGATTAGATGTGTTTAAGGTGTTATAGATAAAGAAACTAATTTAGCTCTAGTTCTAAACTAGTTCTAAACTAGTTCTAAACTAGTTCTAAACTGGTTCTAAACTAAACTAACTCTAAACTAGTTTTGAACTAGTTCTAAACTAGTTTTAAGCTACTTAGAACATAATCTAATCTTAGGTTAACCTTAATTTAAATCAAAGCTAAATCGGAGTTAAACTAGAGTTAAACTAGAATTAAACTAGAGTTAAGTAAATAGCAGTTTGATAGTATAGTAATTTAATAATTTAGAATAGGTTTAAAACCTTAGAATCTCTTTAAATAGGTTCTAAACCTCTCTAAACCTTTCTAAACTACTAAGTATAACTAGCTATAACTCTAATTAATTTAATAATTCTAATTAATTTAGAATAGGTTTAGAACCTCTCTAAATAGGTTTAGAACCTCTTTAAACTATTATTAACTATAGCTTTAATTAATTTAATAACTCTAATTAATTTAGAATAGGTTTAGAACCTTTTTAAATAGGTTTAGAATAAGTTTTAAATAAGTTCTAAATAGGTTTAGAATATAATTAGAACCTCTTAGAATAGGTTTAGAACCTAATCTAAACCTTAAAACTTCTCTAAATAGAATTAGATACTATATTAACTCTTACTTAAGCTATTAAAATCGATTTAATACTAATTTAAACTAGTATTAAGTAAAAGTAAGTAGATATATATATAGCTATATATTTAGTTACTTTATTATTTTTACTTATAGTTACTCTTAGAAACTAGCTATATACTAGTAGTTATTCTTATACCTTTAATCTTATAATATTATAGTAGAAGTATTTAGTATAAATTAAGTTTTATTTAAATATTATTAATATATATAGGCTAGTATATACTTCTTTATACTTATATAACTAGATTAATAGTACTTATTACTTTATTTAAAAATATTATTAAAACCTTTACTATTATAGAGTTATATACTTATATAAGATTAAGTTATAAAGTAGAGAATAAAGTACTTTACTACTAACTTACGAGGGTTTTAAGTTAGGGTTAAATCGGGTTTAGAGATAATTTAAACTAATTCTAGAAATATATTTAAGCTAGTTTATAAAATAGATTAAAGTAGTTTAAAATAATTTAAGAACTAGGTTTAATATACTTTGAAACTGACTTAAGATGATTTATAGTAGTAAAACCTGACTTATTTTAGCGAGTTAAACCAGGTTATAAACCGGGTTAGTGAGTTAAGTTAGTATTAGATACTAGTTTAACTTAATTCTAGACCTATCTTAAACTAGTAGTAACTTAGTATTAGAGTAGTCTTAAATTAGTACTAAAAACTATTTATTACTAGTAAATATATATTAAAAAAGACTAAAATCACGTGATTAGGTATATATTATATAGCTATACTACTCTTATATAATATGCTCTAGTTTGTTAAATACCTGAGTTCTACTTCTACTAATTCTACTAATTCTACTAATTCTACCGATTTTACTAATTATTCTACTAAATATTCCACTAACCTAAATAACGTTATCCTTATATATATGCCTTGATTTAATTAGTTAGATCAGTTAGTTAGTTAGTTAGTTAGAAACTATAAGACATATATATTAGTTTAAGAAGTAAGAGTAGAAATACTTTACTACTAACCCGCGAGGGTTTTGAGTCAGGGTTGAATCGGGTTTAGAGGTGATTTAGACCGGTTCTAGAGGCGTATTCGAGCTAGTTTCTAAAATAGATTAAAGTAGTTTAAAATAATTTAAGAACTAGGTTTAATATACTTTGAAACTGACTTAAGATGATTTATAGTAGTAAAACCTGACTTATTTTAGCGAGTTAAACCAGGTTATAAACCGGGTTAGTGAGTTAAGTTAGTATTAGACACTAGTTTAACTTAATTCTAGACCTGTCTTAAACTAGTAGTAACTTAGTATTAGAGTAGCTTTAAATTAGTACTAAAAACTAATTATCACTAGCGAATATATATAAAAAAAGACTGAAATTACGTGATTAGGCGTATATTACGTAGCTATACTACTCTTATATAATATGCCTAAATGCCCGAGTCCTGCTTCTACTAATTCCACTAATTCCACTAATTCCACTAATTCCACCAATTCTACTAATTCCACCGATTATTCCACTAAATGTTTTACCGACCTAAATAACGTTATTCCTATATATATACCTTAATTTAATTAGTTAGATTAGTCGGTTAGTCAGTTAGTCAGTCGGTCGGTCAGAAACTATAAAGCACGTACGTTAGTTTAGGAAGTAAGAGTAGAAATAGTACGTACCGTAAAAGCAACAGCGACAGTGACAGCGATGACGTAGATAATAAATCTGATGCTTCTGATTCGCTAGATGACCAATTTAAGGCTTCTGATTCGCTCTATTAAAAGTCTGACCGTAGAATATACCTAAATCGTTAAAAAATAAGAGGTATATTATTAGCAACGTAGAAATAACCAGGGTAGCGAATACAACGAATACGACCTAGATTATAATACTAATAAGTAGCCCGATGCTAAGTAAGGAATATGATACGATAGCGATATTAATAGATAGTTATCGTCGTTGTCGTCGTCGTTGTTATTAAAGTAAAGTATCGAAGTCGAAGATATTAGAGTTAAAGTCGTTAAAGTTAAAGGTAGAAGTAGCTCGTACGCTAGGTCTTAGCGGTTACGTAGCTAGTTATACGTAGCGTACTATATTTAGTAAGAGCGACTCTAGCATAAAAGCTACACCTTACTATATAACCTACTTTAGTTATATAACTTTTATTTTTTATATACTTATAGCTCTAATTCTAAGAATTATTAATATATAATTACTAATTAAAGTTAGTATATAAAAAGCTGCTTAAATCGCCTTTGAAAAAAAAACACTCTTTTTAGACTTTTTATTTTTTCTTTTAAGTACTTTAGTTTAGATATATTTTTTAAACTAAGTTAAGAGCTAGATTATAAGTTAGTTTCTAATTTTAAATTATTTTATAAATTAGCTTAAATTACCTTAAATTGTTTTATAAATCAGTTTCTTACTTTGAATTGTTTTATAAATTAGCTTAAATTCTCTTGAATCGTTTTATAGATCGGTTTCTTACTTTAAATTGTTTTATAAATTAGCTTAAATTCCCTTGAATCGTTTTATAAATCGGTTTCTTACCTTAAATTGTTTTATAAATCAGCTTAAATTACTTTAAATCGTTTTATAAAACATATTAGAGCTACTTTAAGAAATAACTCATATCTTAAACTAGTATTAAACCAGTATTAAGTCTAAGTTAATACTAGCTCAAAACCCTAGTAGAGAGCATATAAGTAGTATATACTATAAAAGTAATAGTAATAGTAATAGTAATAGTAATAGTAATAGTAATAGTAATAATATAGAAAATAAATCTAAGGCTTCTAATTCGTTTTATTAAAAGTCTAACTATAAAATATATCTAAATTATTAAAAAAGAAGAGTTATTATTTAATAATATAGAATTAACTAGAGTAGTAAATATAACGAATATAATATAGATTATAATACTAATAAGTAGCTTACTACTAAGTAATAAATATAATATAATAGTAAAAGAGAGTTATTATTATTATTATTATTATTAAAGTAAAGTATTAAAGTTAAAGATATTAAAGTCAAAGTTAAAGTTAAAGTTGAAGTTAAAGTTAAAAGTAGAAGTAGCTTATATACTAGGTCTTAGTAGTTATATAGCTAGTTATATATAGTATACTATGTTTAGTAAGAGCGACCCTAGTATAAAAGCTACGCTCTACTATATAACCTACTTTAGTTATATAACTTACTAATTTTATATACTAGTAGTTTTAAATTTAAGAACTACTAGAATATAAAAATTATATAAGGTTTATATATAAAAAGCTACTTAAATCGCTTTTAAAAAAAAAACACTCTTTCTAGACTTTTTATTTTTTCTTTTAAGTACTTTATTTTAGATATATTTTTTAAACTAAGTTAAGAGCTAGATTATAAGTTAGTTTTTAATTTAAATTGTTTTATAAATTAGATTAAATTACCTTAAATTGTTTTATAAATCAGTTTCTTACTTTTAATTGTTTTATAAATCAGCTTAAATTACTTTGAATTGTTTTATAAATCGGCTTAAATCGTTTTATAAATCGGTTTCTTACTTTGAATCGTTTTATAAATCGGCTTAAATTACCTTAAATTGTTTTATAAATCGGCTTAAATCGTTTTATAAATTAGGTTAAATTATCTTAAATCGTTTTATAAATCGGTTTCTTACTTTAAATCGTTTTATAAATTAGCTTAAATTACTTTAAATCGTTTTATAAAACGTATTAGAGCTACTTTAAGAAATAACTAATATTTTAAACTAGTATTAAACTAGTATTAAGTCTAAGTTAATACTAGCTTAAACCCTTAGTAGAGAGTATATAAGTATTAAGATTAAGATAGTTATATCTTTTACTTATTAATTATATAAAAGTAAGAGAAGTAGTAGTTAAAGAAGAAGTAGATAAGAATATTCTAAATATTAATAATCTAATAATAATAGAAAATAGAGATAAGAATAAGAATAATAATTAATATAATTCTAATAAGGAAGTTTAGTATTATATATTTAAATATAGCTTAAAATATTCTTTAAAATTAGAGAAAAAGATAATAAAAACTAGCTTAGATAAATAGAATAATAAACTTTATAGGTTATTAAACTTTTATATAAGTATATATATACTTACTTGTTTTTACTTAAACCTAGTTTAAATTAATATTAAATTAATTTTAATAGTTTAAGTAAGAGTTAATATAGTATTTAAACCTATTTAGAGTAGTTCTAAACCTATTTAAAGTAGTTTTAAACTTATTTAAAGTAGTTCTAATTATATTCTAAACTTATTTAAAACTTATTTAAAACTTATTTTAAACTTATTTAAAAAGGTTCTAAACTTATTTTAAATTAATTAGAATTATTAAATTAATTAGAGCTATAGCTAGTAATAATTTAAAGAGGTTCTAAACCTATTTAGAGAGGTTTTAAACCTATTTTAAATTAATTAGAATTATTAATTTAATTAAAGCTATAGCTAGCTATAGTTTAAAGAGGTTTTAAACCTATTTAGAGAGGTTTTAAACCTATTTTAAATTAATTAGAATTATTAAATTAATTAGAGCTATAGCTAGCTATATTTTAGAGAGGTTTAAAGTAGTTCTTAATACTAGTAAGTTTTAAAAAGTACTTAAAAGAAAAAATAAAAAGTTTAAAAAGAGTGTTTTTTTTTTTAAAAGTAATTTAAGAGACTTTTTATATATTAACTTTAAGTAGTAATTATATATTAATAATCTTTATAATTAGAGCTACTAGTATATAAGTTTTAGTAAGATATATAACTAAAGTAGATTATATAATAGAATATAGCTTTTATACTAAAGTCGCTCTTATTAAACATAGTATACTATATATAACTAGCTATATAACTACTAAAACCTAGTATATAAGCTACTTCTACTTTTAACTTTAACTTTAATACTTTAACTTTAATACTTTACTTTAATAATAATAATAATAATAATAACTATTTTTTACTATTATATTATATTTATTACTTTAAATTAGACTACTTATTAGTATTATAATTTATATTATCTTTATTATATTTACTACTTTAGTTAATTCTAATAACTTACCTCTTATTTTTTAATAATTTAGATATATTTTATAATTAGACTTTTAATAGAGTAAATTAAAAGTCTTAGGTTTATTATTTATTAAATTAGAAGCTTTAGATTTATTATCTATATTATTAATATTACTATTATTATTAGTATATACTATTTCTACTCTTATATCTTAAACTAATATATATATCTTATAGTTTTTAACTAACTAATTAACTAAATAGTTTAACTAATTATATTAAGATATATATAGAAGAATAATATTATTTAAGTTAATAGAATATTTAGTAGAATAATTAATAGAATTAGTAGAATTAATAGAATTAGTAGAATTAGTAGAATTAGTAGAATTAGTAGAAGTAGAACTTAAGTATTTAATAAACTAGGATATATTATATAAGAGTAGTATAGCTATATAATATATATCTAATTATATAATTTTAAATTTAATTTCTTTTTTAAGCTCTTTTTTTAGTACTTTTATTTTTAACTCTTTTTTAATACTAGTTTAAAACTAGCTCTAATCTAGCTTTAAACTAGTATTAAACTAGTTTTAAACTAGTTTAGAACTATTTATATAAAGTCGACTTTTAATTAGATATATTTAAAGTATTATAGATTAAAAAACTAATTTAGCTCTTTTTTAAACCTAGGTTTAAATTAGTTTTAAACTAGCTTTAAACTAGTAGAACTTTTTTAAACTAGTTTTAAACTAGTTTTAAACTAGTTTTAAATTAGCTCTAAACTAATAGAACTACTCTAATATTAATTTAACTTTAGATTAACCTTAATTTAAATTAGAGTTAAATTAGAGTTAAATTAGAGTTAAATTAGAGTTAAATTAGAATTAAATTAAAGTTAAATTAGTATTAAATAAATAGTAGTTTAGTAGTATAGTATTATAATATTAATATTAAATTAGAAGCTTTATATAAAGTACTTAATAGAACTATAATATAAATAATAAAAGAATTCTAATAACTATTAACTATTAACCTTTTTTAAGCTTAATAACTTTAATTCTTAAACTAACAAATATCTAAATAGTAGTAATAAATAGATAAGAATATAAACTTAAGAGTAATACTAATACTAATTAATAAGACTTATCTAGAGAGAAGTAGAGAATTTAATAAAACTATTATTAATTAAGATATTAAGAATAGCTTACTTAAGATCTACTAATATTCTTATAGCTTACTATTCTTTTTAAGCCTTCTTAAGCCTTTTTAAGCCTTTTTAAGCCTTTTCTAAGTTCTAAATCTAAGTTTTAAATATCTTTCTTAAGCCTATATCTTAAGCCTTTTCTAAGTTCTAAATCTAAGTTTTAAATATTCTTATTAAGCTTTCTTATTAAGCCTTCTCTTTAATAATATATATAATATATATATAATAATTTAGTTTTAGATAGATATAAGTAGTTAAAAAAGGATATAGATTAATAAAAGTAAAAGAGGTTTATTCTAATACTTAAATAGTATTTAATAAATACTAAAAAAACTATAATACTATAAATCTTAAAACTTATATATATTACTAATTTAAATAATAATATTAATAAATATCTAATAACTAACTAACTACCTTTTATTATTTATTATATACTTAGTATAGCTAAAAAGAAAGAGAAACTATTAAAAAAAAGAATATTATTAAATTAAGATTATACTATAATAGTAGATAGTTCTATTATTAATATTAAGAAATAGAATTTAATTTAATAATACTATTATTAGAATTATTATAATATAGAAATTACTTTACTACTAACCTATAAAGGTTTTAAGTTAGAGTTAAATTAGGTTTAGAAGTAATTTAAACTAATTTTAGAAGTATATTTAAGCTAGTTTAAGAACTAGGTTTAATATACTTTAAAACTAACTTAAGATGATTTATAGTAGTAAAACCTAACTTATTTTAGTAAGTTAAACTAGGTTATAAACTAGGTTAGGTAAGTTAAGTTAGTATTAGATACTAGTTTAACTTAATTCTAGACCTACTTTAAACTAGTAGTAACTTAGTATTAGAGTAGTATTAAAATAGTATTAAAAACTATTTAAAATTACTAGAGAATATATATAAAAAGACTAGAATTATATAATTAAGTATATATTATATAGCTATACTACTCTTATATAATATACTCTAGTTTATTAAATACCTAAGTTCTACTTTTACTAATTCTAATTCTACTAATTCTACTAATTCTATTAATTATTTTATTAAATATTCTACTAACTTAAATAATATTATTTTTATATATATATCTTAATATAATTAGTTTAATTAGTTAGTTAGTTAGTTAGTTAAAAACTATAAAGTATATATATTAGTTTAAGAAGTAAGAGTAGAAATAGTATATATTATAAAAGCAATAGTAATAGTAATAATATAAATAATAAATCTAATACTTCTAATTTACTAAGTAATTAATTTAAAGCTTTTTATTCACTTTATTAAAATATACTAGTTAATATTATTTAATAATATAGAATTAACTAGAGTAGTAAATATAATAAATATAACTTAGATTATAATACTAATAAGTAGATACTAATACTAATAATAATAGATAGTTATTATTATTATTATTATTAAAGTAAAGTATTAAAGTTAAAAATATTAAAGTTAAAGATATTAAAGTTAAAGATATTAAAGCTAAAGATATTAAAGTTAAAGATATTAAAGTTAAAGATAAGAGTAGCTTATATACTAGGTCTTAGTAGTTATATAGCTAGTTATATATAATATATTATATTTAATAAGAGCAATTTTAGTATAAAAGCTACGCCTTACTATATAACCTACTTTAGTTATATAACTTATTAAATTCATATACTAGTAGTTTTAAATTTAAGAACTACTAGAATATAAAAATTATATAAGGTTTATATATAAAAAGCTACTTAAATCGCCTTTAAAAAAAAACACTCTCTCTAGACTTTTTATTTTTTCTTCTAAGTACTTTATTTTAGATATATTTTTTAAACTAAGTTAAGAGCTAGATTATAAGTTAGTTTATAATTTTAAATTGTTTTATAAATCAGTTTCTTACTTTAAATCATTTTATAAATCAGCTTAAATTACCTTAAATCGTTTTATAAATCAGTTTCTTACTTTAAATCGTTTTATAAAACGTATTAGAGCTACTTTAAGAAATAACTAATATCTTAAACTAGTATTAAACTAGTATTAAGTCTAAGTTAATACTAGCTCAAAACCCTAGTAGAGAGCATATAAGTACTTAAGCTATAAATCTAGTAGAAAAGTAGTAAGCTAAGTCTAGCCTCTATTTTAATAACAACTATATTTTATATAGGTCTTTAGACTATAGTAGAGTAGCTTAGTAATATTATCTTTTCCTCTTATTTATAATATATAGCTAATATTAGATTATATAATATTTCTTCTAATTATCTAGAAATACCTAGGCCTAGACTAGATTATATAAATAGTAGAAATTAGTAAAAGTATAATATAATAGAGGAGTTTTATAATTAGATAGAAATTTATAACTAGGTAGAAATTTATAACTAGGTAGAAATTTATAACTAGATAGAAATTTATAACTAGGTAAAAATATATTAAGAGATTAAGCTAATAATCTTAAAAGCTAGCTAGCTAGGGTTAATAATTTAAATCTACTTTTAATTCTCTTAAATACTTTTATATAATTAAATATAATATAATTAAGTAGTATAATATAATCTAAAGTACTAAATAACTTAAACTATTTCTTAAAATAATTTAAGCTATTTCTTAAAATAATTTAAGCTATTTCTTAATATAGTTTAACTTAAGATTAATACTAGTTTAAACTATTAAAATAGTTCTAAATTATTAAAATAACTTAGGTTTTACTATTATAAATTATCTTAAGTTCAAAGTTACTAGTAGTTTTAAAGTATATTAAACCTAATTCTTAAATTAATTTAAACTAATTTAATCTATTATAAAAATATTTTATAAAATAGCTTAAATATATTTTATAAATTAGTCTAAGTTATCTTAAGTTAAGGTTAAACCAGATTTAACCTTAACTTAAAACCCTTACTAGTTAGTAGTAAAGTATTCTTAATAGAAGATAATACTAAGTTTAAAGTATAATTAGTAGAAGCCTTTACTAGTAGAGAGTATAATCTAGACTATATATCTTTTATAGTTAATAACTATATCTACTAGTACTAATAACTCTCTTTTATATTTAATACTTATTATTAGATATTTAATTTTAATAACTTTGTTATTTTAGATAATATTATATATTATATATACTAAGTTGTTATTATAATATTTAATAAAAAGAGATATATGTTTTTTCTACTTAATACTCTAAATATAGTAGATATATTAAATCTAGTATTAGAAATAAATAAATATATAATATTAAATATAGTAGTAGTAAAAGGTCTTATAACTATAATAAAGTATAAGAAATACTTAATTCTAGTACTAAAAGATAGACCTTAAACTAAATAATAACTTAAATAACCTTAATACTAGAGATAAAAATTATTCTTAGAATACTACTAAAGTATAGACTTTATATAATTCTACTCTTATTAAACCCTTCTTTAATCCTTCTCTTATTAAAACCTTTCTTAATCCTTCTCTTATTAAAACCTTTCTCTAATACTTTTATATATTCTTTAATCTTCTTATTAAAACTTTTATTAGATACTTTCTTATATTCTTTCTTATATTACTCTTTAACTATTAATACTATTATATTATACTTAAAGTACTAGATACTACTATTATATTTCCTTTTATAACTTAATAAATAAATAAAGGTTATATAAAAGGTTTCCTATTAGATAACTTAAGCTAAGGAATAATATAATAGCTTTAGTATAGTATATAAGAATATATATTTAATATTTATAAGTAGGTTTATTATAGTATACTAGAGATTAAGAGTTTAGCTAGTATAGGATTAAGATATAAAGTAATATATAAGTAAAGATAAGTAAGGTAATATAAGTAGATTTAGCTACTAACTAGTCTCTATTAAATACTTATATACTCTCTACTAGAGTTTTAAGCTAGTATTAACTTAGACTTAATACTAGTTTAATACTAGTTTAAGATATTAGTTATTTCTTAAAGTAGCTATAATACGTTTTATAAAACAATTTAAAGTAATTTAAAGCGATTTATAAAATAATTTAAAGTAAGAAACTAATTTATAAAACGATTTAAAATTATAAACTAACTTATAATCTAATACTTAACTTAGTTTAAAAAATATATCTAAAATAAAGTACTTAAAAGAAAAAATAAAAAGTCTAAAAAGAGTGTTTTTTTTTGAAGTGATTTAAGTAGCTTTTTATATATAAACCTTATATAATTTTTATATTCTAGTAGTTCTTAAATTTAAGGCTATTAGTATATAGGTTTTAGTATATTATATAACTAAAATAGGTTAAATAGTAGAGCGTGGCTTTTATACTAAGATTACTCTTACTAAATATAGTATACTATATATAACTACTTAGCTACGTAACTACTAAGACCTAGTATATAAGCTACCTCTATCTTCGACTTTAACTTTAATTTTAACTTTAATAACTTTAACGACTTTAATAACTTTAATACTTTACTTTAATAATAATAATAATAACTCTCTATTACTATTATATTATATTCGTTACTTAGTATTAGGCTACTTACTAGTATTATAATCTATATTATATTTATTATGTTTATTACTCTAGTTAATTCTATATTACTAAATAATATTAGATAATATTAGAAAATATTAGCTAATATAGGTATATTTTATAGTTAAACTTATAGTAGAGCGAATTAGAAGCCTTAGATTTATTATCTATATTATTACTATTACTATTATAGTATATACTATTTCTATACTTACTTTCTAAACTAATATATAAGCCTTATAGTTTCTAACTAACTAATTAACTAACTAATCTAACTAATTAAATCGAGATATATATATAAGTATAACGTTATTTAGGTTAGTAGAACATTTAGTAGAATAATTAGTAGAATAATTAGTAGAATTAGTAGAAGTAGAACTTAGGTATTTAATAAACTAGAGTATATTATATAAGAGTAGTATAGCTATCTAATATATACTTAATTATATAATTTTAGTCTTTTTTTATATATATTTAATAGTGATTTTAAATAGTTTTTAGTACTAATTTAAAGCTACTCTAATACTAAGTTATTACTAGTTTAAGATAGGTCTAGAACTAAGTTAAACTAGTTTAAGATAGGTCTAATACTAACTTAACTTACCTAACCTAGTTTAACTTACTAAAATAAGTTATGTTTTACTACTATAAATTATCTTAAGTTGGTTTTAAAGTATATTAAACCTAGTTATTAAATTATTTTAAACTACTTAAATCTATTTTATAAACTAGCTTAAACACGCTTCTAGAATTAGTCTAAATTACCTTTGAACCTAATTTAACCCTAGCTTAAAACCCTTACTAGTTAGTAGTAAAGTAGTAAATAAATTAAATTACTTTAACTTTAATTTAAGTACTTATATAAACAAAAAGTAATTTAACTATAACTCTAATCTATTTATAATAATTAAAATAATATTCATACTATACTAATACTAATCTAATAAAGAGTTAAAACCTACTTAACAAAAGTTTAAAACCTACTTAATAAAGGTTCTAAAAGGTTTAGAACTATTTATATAAAGTTAACTATAGATTAGATCTATTTAAGATATTATAAATAAGTAAACTAATTTAGCTCTAGCTCTAAACTAGCTCTAAACTAGTTTTAAACTAGCTTTAAACTAGTTTTAAACTAGTTCTAAACTACTTATATACTCTCTACTAGGGTTTTAAGCTAGTATTAACTTAGACTTAATACCGGTTTAATACTAGTTTAAGATATTAGTTATTTCTTAAAGTAGCTCTAATACGTTTTATAAAACGATTTAAAGTAATTTAAGCCGATTTATAAAACGATTTTAAGTATAAATCTGATTTATAAAACGATTTAAGATGATTTAACCTAATTTATAAAACGATTTAAGCCGATTTATAAAACGATTCAAAGTAAGAAACCGATTTATAAAACAATTTAAAATTATAAACTAACTTATAATCTAGCTCTTAACTTAGTTTAAAAAATATGTCTAAAATAAAGTACTTAGAAGAAAAAATAAAAAGTCTAGAGAGAGTGTTTTTTTTTAAAGGCGATTTAAGTAGCTTTTTATATATTAACTTTAACTAGTAATTATATATTAATAATCCTTAGAATTAGGGCTATAAGTATATAAAAAATAAAAGTCACGTAACTAAAGTGGGTTATATAGTAGGGCGTGGCTTTCGTACTAGAGTCGCTCTTACCGAACACGGTGTACTACGTATAACTAGCTACGTAACTGCTAAGACCTAGCGTATAGGCTACCTCTACCTTTGACTTCGACGACTTCGACTTCGACATCTTCGACTTCGATACTTTACTTCGACAACGACGACGACGACGACGATAACGATAACGATAATAACTATCTATTAATATCGCTATTATATTATATTCCTTACTTAGTATTAGGCCGCTTATTAGTATTATAATCTAGGTCGTATTCGTTATATTCGCTACCTCGGTTATTTCTACGTTGTTAAATAATAATAATATACTCTTTGTTTTTTAACGATTTAGATATATTCTACGGTTAGACTTTTAGTAGAGCGAATTAGAAGCTCTAAATTAGTTACCTAGCGAATTAGAAGCATTAGATTTATTATCTATATTATCGCTATCGCTTTTATAGTACGTACTATTTCTACTCTTACTTCCTAAACTAACGTATATACCTTATAGTTTCCGACTAACTAACTAACCGACCGACTAACCGACTAACCGATCTAACTAATTAAATCGAGGTATATATATAAGAATAACGTTATTTAGATTAGTAGAATATTTAGTAGAATTAGTAGAATTAGTAGAATTAGTAGAATTAGTAGAAGTAGGACTTAGGCATTCGACGAACTAGGGCATGTTATATAAGAGTAGTATAGCTACGTAATATACGCCTAATTATATAATTCTAGTCTTTTTTTATATTCGCTAGTGATTTTTTTAGTACTAATTTAAAGCTACTCTAATACTAAGTTACTACTAGTTTAAGGCGGGTCTAGAATTAAGTTAAACTAGTTTAAGACGAGTCTAATACTAACTTAACTTATCTAACCCGGTTTATAACCTAGTTCAACTCACTAAAACGAGTCGAGTTTTACTACTATAAATTATCTTAAGTCGGTTTTAAAGCATATTTAACCTAGTTCTTAAATCATTTTAAACTACTTTAATCTAGTTTATAAACTAGCTCGAATACGCTTCTAGAATCGGTCTAAATCACTTTAAGTCGAGGTTGAACCGGATTTAACCCTGTCTTAAAACCCTCGCTAGTTAGTAGTAAAGTATATACAATTCATACATATTCACTCTCTGACTGCTTCATCACGTGACTATTCTTATATAGTAGTAATGCCTTCCTACGACAAATATATAAGTATTTAGAAGCTTAAGAGCTTTATGAATTATAAAGTCTAGGCTATACGTACTAAGGCTTTCTTTACTAAGAAAGGACAAATTGAATCGATTATGTCTTATATTAAAGGCGACTCTGAATAAGAGCGTAAAGTATTAAGTAATATAATATTACTTATAGAAGACAGCTCGCTTCTATAAATTTAAGATAAGAATAATACTAAAGTAGCTTAGGACGTACTTAAGAACCTCTATAGTTCTAAAGAGTTCTCTTCTAAATTCATACTATGTAGAGAGTTCTTTAATACCTTCTTAGAGAGGTTCTCTTTTATAGAAGAATATCTTAATAAGGTTAAATATCTTAGTAATTAATTAAGAGCTAAAGGTATAGAACTACCTAAATAGGTAGTTATAGCCTAGATACTTAATAATCTAAGTAAGAATTATAAGAATATTATATCTAATATAACTTAATTCTTATAAAATAATATTAATACCTATACTATAGAGAACTTATTCTCTAATCTTATAGACGAGTTAAAAAGACAAGAGTCTAAAGAAGAAGAAGCTTTTATAAGCTCTACTCCTTATAAGAACTATAAAGGAAAGAAGCCTTATAAGATTATAAAAGGGAAATACTATACCTATTATAAGCAGGCTATATACTTTATAAATAAGTGTTACTATCTTAATCTATAAAAAGCATCTAAAGGCTTCGTATTTAAAAAGAGTATACTTAGAGCTAGCTCTAACGAAGAAAGAGAAGAAAAGAGCTTATCTTAAGATAAAAGAGATATAAACGTTAATATTATATTTACTAACCTCGATTATAATAACGCTTAAGTTATTAATAATAGAGAGGATAATATTAGCTTAGATAATCTAGACTTTGAGGTAAATAATACTAAAAACAAAAACTCTATAAACTCTAATACTAATACTAGTATAGATACCTTTAACTCCTTATTAAATACTAGATAAGCTAAATAGGTTCTTACTACTACTACCTCTAACTCTATAGATAATAAATCTAATTTTATACTAGACACTACTACTACAAAACATATAATATATAATAAGCTCTATTTTATAGATTATAAGCCTAGTAATAAACTAGTTAAGTAGAGCGAAGTAAAAACAATTACTTTACTACTAACCCGCGAGGGTTTTAAGTCAAGGTTGAATTAGGTTTAGAGGTGATTTAAACCGATTTTAGAAGCGTATTCGAGCTAGTTTCTAAAATAGATTAAAGTAGTTTAAAATAATTTAAGAACTAGGTTTAATATGCTTTAAAACCGACTTAAGATAATTTATAGTAGTAAAACCCGACTTGTTTTAACAAGTCGAACCGGGTTATAAACCGGGTTAGGTGAGTTAAGTTAGTATTAGATACTAGTTTAACTTAATTCTAGACCTGTCTTAAACTAGTAGTAACTTAGTATTAGAGTAGTCTTAAATTAGTACTAAAAACTATTTATTACTAGTGAATATATATTAAAAAAGACTGAAATTACGTAATTAGGCGTATATTACGTAGCTATACTACTCTTATATAACATGCCCTAGTTCGTTGAATGTCTAAGTCCTACTTCTACTAATTCTACTAATTCTACTAATTCCACCGATTATTCTACTAAATGTTCTACTAAATGTTCTACCGATTATTCTACTAACTCAAATAACGTTATCTATATATATATACTACGCTATGATTAGTTAGATCGGTCGGTCGGTTAGTCGGTTAGAAACTATAAGGCTCGCACGTTAGTTTAGAAAGTAAGAGTAGAAATAGTATATACTGTAAAAGCGATAGTGACAGCGACAGCGATAGCGATGACGTAGATAACAAATCCGATGCTTTAGATTTACTAGGTAACTAATTTAGGGCTTCTTATTCGCTCTGCTAAAAGTCCGACCGTGAAATATGCTTATACTAGCCGATGTTGTTCGACGACGTGGAATTGACCGAGGTAGCGAATACGACGAATACGACGTAGATTACGATGCTGATAAGCGGCCCGATGCCGAGTAACGAATACAATGCGATAGCGATAGAGAGTTATCGTCGTTGTTATCGTTGTCGTCGTCGTCGTTGTTAAAGTAAAGTGTCGAAGTGTCGAAGTATTAAAGTATCGAAGTCGAAGGTGGGGGTGGCCCGTGCGCTAGGTCTTGGCGGTTACGTAGCTAGTTATACGTAGTACACCGTGTTCGGTAAGAGCGACCCTAGCACGAAAGCTACGCCCTACTATATAACCCACTTTAGTTATATGACTTTTATTTTTTATATACTTATCACCACAGGCATGCCGATTTAACCGAGCCCGAGCCTTAGGAGGGCTAGGTTATAACGTTATGACCAGCCCTTCTAAGGGCTATATGACTCGTCTAACGTCGGTATAACCACGTCGCCTTTTAAGCTTTATTAGCGCGTAGGTATCACGCGGAGAACCGGCCTTTGACGGCATTAAAAGAAACGTAACTAGAAAGACTAAATACCTCTTATATAATAATAAATTAATAATTTCTAAACTAAGAGTGTTCTAATAATTAGAGTTCTATCTAAAGTAGTTATTTATTTATATATATAATTTTAGTCTCTAATAAACTAAAATTATTCTTTTAATTAAACTTTATAAGTAATTAACTAATTATAAATATATATATATATACTTTTACTAAAAACCTTCTACTTTTAGTTTATAATAAACTAAAAACCTTCTACTTTTAGTCTCTAATAGACTAAAAACCTTCTACTTTTAGTTTCTAATAGACTAAAAGCCTTCTACTTTTAGTCTCTAATAGACTAAAAACCTTCTACTTTTAGTCTCTAATAGACTAAAAGTCTTTTAAAAGAGAGACTTCTTAATTAATAAATAAATTATATATATTTATATATATACTTTTAGTCTC
>LLCB01000518.1:0-27126 GCA_001414345.1 Hymenoscyphus infarciens
TATATATATATATATTTAATATATTTACTAACTCTTTATCTTTTCTAGTATTACTTAAGATAACACTTCTTCTAATAATATTCTTATAACTACTTTTACTAAGTATACTACTATAAAAGGCTATACTTTTAAAGGAGATATAGCTTATTCTACTTATATTCTTAATCAAGTAGTTTAAGATATCTTAAAAGCTATACTTAAAGATAATAATAATACTTATAATATAAGTAAATAAGACTATTCTAAAATAGAAAATAAAAAAGATAAGAAAGAAGAAATAAGTAAGTTATAACTCTTTACTAATTAGTTATAAATTAAAAGCTAACTAAATACTTAAATATCTCTACTTAAAAAAAGGTTCAGAAGATTATTATAAGCCTTAAGTATAGTTAAGAGAATACTAGAGCTTTTAAAAGGTAAATAGAAAGTCTTAAAATTAAGTATAAACGTATACTATAGCTAGGTAAGTTAAATAAGTCTTTTATCGCTTTTCGTTATATATACGTATTTAAGGCTATTTTGAGAATTTCTATATTAACTAGCTAGCTTCTAGTATCTCACTCTATATTCTCTTATATACCTTCTTTTTAGGCTAATTAGAAGGCTCTCTAAGTACCTCACTAATATAAGAGTGAAAAGAGTAAGTACTATCAGCCTATCGCACTTATTTAAGAGGCTAAAAAAGTACTAACTAATCCTAGCGAGCGTATCGCGAAGAGGTACGAGAGTAGAGTTGAAAAAGAGCTTAATACTAAATAAGACGTTAAAAGCGACAGAAAGTGTTATTAGTAGAATAGAGGTTACTTAGCACGAGAGAAGACATATATATATATACCTCCTCTCTGCTTAATAAGCTAATTCCTTAATTCACTATAAACCCTTTCTATTATTTACTTTCTTTATTTACTAACTTCTTCTTCTTAGGTTAAAAAACTAAGTAGTCTAGTACTTATCTAATATTTAAGAACTTCTTAGCTCTTATTAAACCTATTAACTTAGTAATAGCTACTTCTAAGACTAAGGTCTTTAAGAATAAGAACTTAATAGTCTCTAAAAAAGAGATAGGATTTCTAGAAAGTATATAAGAGATAACTAAAGTTTTTATAGTAGCTACTAAGAAACTATAAGCTAAGAGTTATCTTATTATCTACTATCTAATTCCTCTTATATATAGAATATATAAGAGATTAGATACTTTAATAGAGAAGTATAAAGTAAGTCTTTCTTCTTTCTTTATATATATATATAACTAATAGCTATATAAGCTAATAAAACCTTTACTAACGCTCTTAATAAAGGTATAGCTAAGCTAAGAAAGTACTATTCTAAAAGTAGAGTTCTAGAATCTAAGAATAGGGCTTTATATTTAGCTTTAATCTTAGATCTTAGAATAAAAAAGAAGGGTTTTCTTAGAATTAGTCTATCTTCTAGCTTTATACTAGATATAAAGAGGCATTTAGAAGAAGAATATAAGTTATAAGTATTCCTTCTTCTTAAATAGTAAATTATATATACTAATCTTTATCTAGCGTAAAAACAATACTTCTAAATACTAATCTATCTACTAATAAGAATTAAGCTCTTAAAAGAGCTAATAGAGACTATAAACTAGATAATCTATATCTAGAAGACAAAGAAGTAGTAGATAAGCTTACTTACTACTTTAAAGAAAAGAGAGTAAAAAGAAAAGTAAGTACTATTCTATATATTCTATATATAAAGTTTCTATACTAATTAAGTTCTTAAGTTCTTACCTTTAAGTTAGTAGAAAGTTAATAAGCTTAACTGCCTAGTTTTATCTATATTAGCTTCAAAGTATCTATAAGTATTAGTAACTTCAGTTCTAAGTAATAGAGTATTTAGTTAAGAAGCTTTAATAGTAATAAAGCAACGAAATAAGCTCTCTAAAGATATTATAGAGGCTATAACTAGCCTAAAAGGTTAGAGGTTCTTTATAGAAGAGTAAGAGATAGAAGAAGAAAAGAAGAAAAGAGTAGAAGCTAAAATAATAGAAGACTATAAGAATAACTACTTTACTTTATAAATAGTAAATATAGAAATATTACTAAGACTACTTAAGACTACTCGAGTAGTCTTAAGTTACTACTCTACTCTACTTATCTAACCCGCTACTTATACTCTACTCTACTACTTAAGAGTACTACTCGAGTAGTTATAAGTAGTTAAGTAGTTTATATATATACTACTTAAGCTTTACTTCTCTACTTAATAGCTAACTTCTCTTTCTTAAGATACTATATAACTAAAAGACTTTATACCTTCTTACTAAGATAAAGCTAATACTTATAATTAAGCTATAGAAATAAATAAATAGTACTAATAAGATAAAAGACTTTTAAAGTCTATAAATTACCTTAAAATTAATACTATAACCTTAAGTAGTTATATACTATCTATATATAGTAGAGAAGACTATAAGTTCTTAATATAAGTATAATACTAGGTTATAAAGAGAAAGCTTAAGAGTACTATAAAGAAGGTACTTACTCTAGTATACTATTAGAAACTCTTTATCTTAAAGATATTAGACTCTATTATTAATATTTTAGCTATTTTAGCTATAAGAATATATTATTACTTACTCTAAAAGAATAGTAAGATATTTATTATAAGTATATATAAAAAGAATACTATTATAGCTAATTAAAAGCTAGATATAGTCTTTAAAATCGCTATTTCTAATAAGTACTAAGACTTTAAAGAAGTATTTTCTAAAGCTATCTTAGACACTCTCTTATCTTACTAATACTATTACTATAAGATTAATCTTAAAGGTTTAAATACTCTTAGATATTCCCTTTTATATAAGATATCTATTAAGAAGCTACTAGCTATAAAGGAATATATCTTAAAGAATCTCTATAAAGGGTTTATTAAGTATAGCTAGTCTCTTTTTATTACTTCTATTCTATTTATAAAAAAAGTAGATAAAAGACTACGTTTTTATATTAACTTCTAAAAACTTAATAATCTTACTTAAAAGAACTACTATCTATTACCTCTAATTAATAAAACACTTATATATATTAGTTAAGTTTATATTTTTACTAAGCTAGATATCTAGTAAGCCTTCTACTATATATAAATAGATCTAGATACTAAGGAATTAACTACTTTTTATATATATTAAAGAACTTATAAATATAAGATCTTACTATTTTATTTAATAAATAGCTTATCTATCTACTAGTATTATATAAATAATATCTTATTTAATTACTTAGATAACTTCTACTTTACTTATTTAAATAATATTCTTATCTACTTATTAAACGTTTTTAAATATAAAGAGTATATATAAAAAGTCCTTTAATATTTTAAGAATACTAGGTTATAAGTTAATATTAAGAAGTATAAGTTTAATATTAAGAAGATAAAACACCTTAGGTTTATTATTAGTATTAATAGTATTAAAGTAAACCTTAAAAAGGCCTTAGTAGTATAAAAATAATAAGCTTCTAAGATAGTAAAAGGCGTTTAAAGCTTCCTTAGTTTCTATAACTTCTATTAAAGGTTTATTTAAAACTATAGTATAATTATAAAGCTATTAGTATATCTTTTATAGAATAATATTCCTTTTAACTTTGATAAGGAATACTAAGAGGTGTTTAAAGACTCAAAGATAGTACTTACCTCTATACTAATCCTCTACTACTACTCTCTTAACCTTTCTACTATAATTAAGATAAATATTTTAAATAGGATTATTACTAAAGTATTATAATAATAATAAGCTAATAGAGAATAGTACTCTATAGCCTACTTTAGTAAAACTATATCTCTAGTTAAATATAACTATAAAAGATATAATAAGAAGCTACTTATTATTATATACCTATTTATAGAATAGAGACTAGAACTATAAAGCACTTATTTAAAGATCTATATTTATATTAATTATAAGACGCTTAAGTACTTTATAGCTACTAAGTAACTTACTACTTATTAAATAAGGTAGGCTAAAGCCTTAGCTAAGTACTATTTTATTATTATATTCTACTTAAAGTATAAAAATAGGAAGATAGATACTTTAACTTATAAAGTAGATAAGATATACTTATAAAAGGAACTTAAAGAGTAATACTAGACTTATATACTCTTAATAAAGGAATAAGTTAATATAAAAGCGCTTAAACATCTAAAGGTTAAGATAAGCTTAATTATATTAGCTCTAGTTAATAAAGACTACTTCTAAGAATTAATTATACTTTTAAAATAAATCTATTAAGTAAATAAAGATATAGTAATACTTTAAGCTATATAAGTATAAGTAAAAACTAATACTAATTTCTTATATCTCTTAAAGAAAGGCCTTTTACTCTACTAAGACTACTTAATAGTACTAGACGTAGATATACTAAGAATAAACCTAATTTAGAAAGCTTATAATTAGATACTTTTAGCTTACCTAGAGAGAGATAAGACCTACTAGATTCTATATTTAAGATATCTCTAGTAAAATATAAAAGCTAATATTATAAGATATATATAAAACTATTATAAATATAGAAGAGTAGACGTTTCTTAAGATAAAATACTAAGCTATCTACATCTACTCTTAGTATTACTACGTATATAGTAATATATAGCTATAGATTTTAAGTCCTTTTTAATTAATAAGTATAGATATAATAATATATTTATAATAATAGACTACTTATCTAAGTAGTTTATTTTAATACTCTATTATAAGAATATTACTTTTAAGTAAATAGTAAGGTTATATATTAAATATATTCTATAATACTATAAGATTCTAGAAAGTATAATATTAGATAGAGGCTCTTACTTTATTACTATATTCTAAGAGGAGTTTACTTAAATCCTAGATATCTAGCTTTAACTTTCTACTATAAACTATACTTAAACTAATAGCTAGACTAAAATTATAAACTAATACCTTAATTAACACTTATAGCCTTATATTAATTATTATTATACTAACTAGTCTAAGATACTTCTAATAATAGACTATATATAGTTAGTATTATCTTATAGTACTATTAAAATATTACCTTTTAAGTTATAAAAAGAATACGTACTAAGAACCTCGTTTAATTAGTAAATACTAGAACTAGGTAATATAAAAGAATAGCTATTATAAAAAGTAGCTATAGTACTTATAAAGACGATCTTAGAGGTCTTAGATATTAGCTAAGTAAATATATTAAAAGCTTAGTAAAAGAAGAAATAAGATATAAATAAGTATAGATAAGATATTAACTTTAGAGTAAGAGATATAGTTTTTATTATAATAAAGGACTAAATAACTTAATAACTAAGCTAAAAGCTAGACTATTAAGTAGCTAGCCCTTTTAAGATTATAGAAGAAGTAGGTTCTACTTTCTAATTATAACTACTAGCTTTTATTAAAGTCTACTCTATCTTTACTTCTAAAAAGTTATATAAAGCTATAGATAATCTCTTACTAAGATAAGTAGTTATACTACTTTTACTAATTATTATAAATAAAAAAGAGGAATAAGAGATTAAAGAAATACTAGCTAATAAGAAGAGATAGTAGTCTCTCTATTACTAAATTAAGTAGAAAAGCTATAATAAAGACCTTAATTAGTATCTAGCTTAATAACTAATCTATATACTATAACTAGTAGAAAAGTTCTATTTAAAGAAGCTAGAGATAGCTATTCTCCTAGTAGCTCTCTTATTATAGAAAGTAGTATAGAAGAATAGAAGAGAGGATTATAGTAAGCTAGAGGTTAATACTCTTATATTAAAAAAGAATAAAGCTGCTTAGTTATAAGAGGCTTATTTAAAGAGAGGAATAGTATAATAGTCCTAGTTATATACGTTACTTATATAACTAGGTTATTCTAAGACTTTTCTAAGAACTTGCTTAATATATATAAATAAAGCTAGAGTGCTTATACTCTCTGCTTTTCTTTTTAGTTTAGTTTCTCTTAATAAAAGGTACTATTCTATAAGCACTCCTTTTATATAGTTATAAAGAGCTATTATAGTTAATACGAACCTGCTTATAATATTAAAGAGTATAGAAGTAAACTATAAGATACTTAAAATAGCCTAGAGAGTATATAATAAGTAGGTGAATAAGTAAGAGATAGCTTTTAGCTTAGAAAAGATAGTACTTATATACTTTATAAGAACGTGGGCTCTATAGAGAGAGACTACCTAGTTCGAGGATATAAGGCTTATACTAGTAGAGTATATAAGGTTCTTAGGAATAGAACTTAATAAGAAGCTAAACTAGAAGATATACTAGGAATAAGTATAGAAGAAGCTAACTATATAGACCTATATACTTATAAGACTTACTAGAAAGATATAAGAAGTAGACTACTACTAAGTAAAGTAAAGATATTTAGTAGTAATAAGAAGTATAATAGCTTATAAAGCTTTAGTCTAGTACTATATTATATCTAAAGAAGGGAATATAAAGAGAATTATAAGAAGCTTCTCTATATAGTAATTAAAGTACTTATAAGTAGTAATAAGAGTATATAAAGCTATCTCTACTTAAAGTCTAGAGATAGAAGCTAACTATACTCTAGTTAACTTATATCTTAACCTTAGAGTAGCTGCTTTTAAAAAGAAGTTCTAAACGTTTAAACTATAGAAGCTAATTTAAAACGCTTATAAGTATATAACTATATAGCTAAAGAGGAGAAAAGGACGACTATTAAAGACTAGGAAAGCGATATCGTACTTATAGAGAGTAAGGTAGAAGTAGAAGAAAGAGAAGGCTTTAAGTATAATATAACACTTATAGAGTAGAAAGAGCGTCTTAAAGTATAAAGAAGAAGAGCCTAGAAAAAGAACCTAATATAGTATATAGAGGTATTAGATAAAGTAGACCTAGATAGCTAAGAGCTATAAAAGGTCTATAAGAGGCTTATTAAAATAAAGAGCTTACTACTTATCTAAGTATAAATAAGAGTAATAGAGCTTAATATCTTCCTCTTTTTAAGAAAGATATTAAATAAGCTAATACTATAGTATATATATATAAAAGGTAGAGAGACTATAGAATATCTTATACTATTCTACTAGGATATTATATAAGAAAGAGATATACTAGTA
Organism: Hymenoscyphus infarciens; assembly: GCA_001414345.1. Classification (NCBI taxonomy): domain Eukaryota; kingdom Fungi; phylum Ascomycota; class Leotiomycetes; order Helotiales; family Helotiaceae; genus Hymenoscyphus; species Hymenoscyphus infarciens. The sequence goes on from LLCB01000518.1 coordinate 7,084, forward strand.
AGAGCTCTTAGAAAGCGAATTAGTAACTTTTAAGAGCTAAGGGAGATACTAGTAAATAGAAAGCTAGTACTTAGAATAACTACTTAGCTACTTAGGCTAGAGAGACTCTAGAAATATAGACTTATATTAGAGCTCTTAGAAGAGAAGAAGAGAGAGAGTAAGAAAGATATAGAAGAAAGAGAGAATAAGGAAGTAGCTACTAAGACTTATTAAAGAGTAAGACCTTAGCTTTAATAATTTTAAGAAGCGCTTAAGAAGTACTAAGGTAGTAAGTATACTTATTTATACTTTTATATTACTAATATATACTTTAGTAGTTAAGTATTTTAATTAATCTACTATCTTCTTTATTACTAAGTTAAAGAGAGAAGCTTTAAAGAGATAGTAGAAGGAAGTAATAAAAGAAGTATTAGATACTTAAGAAAAGACTCGAGTATAATAAAGAACAGAGCTATAAGACTCTATAAACTAGACTAGAAGATATACTACTTACTTCTAGAGCTTAGCTTATAACCTTTATAGTATAAGAAGAATAATAATAATAATATTATAATATAGCTAGTATAGCTAGTACTAGGCTATTTTACTAGTATTTAAAGGATTTTTATAATATAAAGTAATAATTACTTTAGTAATTATTTAGATTAATAATATAACTTACTTATATTTAGATATTTATACTTTTATATCTAGCTTCTTCTCTTTATATTATATATATAATATAATTAGTTAACTATTAATCTTTCTAAACTATAGTCTATACTATATAACGAGGTTACGAAGTATAGTATACTATACTAATCCTTTCCGCCCGAGGCTCCCAGACTTAGTCAGAGTCATTACTCAGTATTTAGTCAGCGTACTAATTAAGTTGTGAAGAATATCTTTCGACTTTACAAAGCCTATAACGTACTTTGAAATCCAGACCTAAGATGTCGCATGGCCCACAACAGCTGAAGGACCGTATCGTGCAATCCCGCGTCCACCGGGAACGCGACCAATTTATCGCAGCTATCCACGAAGACGACGTGTGCCGCCTGGCATCATCATACCACAACGACGATCACTGCAGCTTCTTCAAGCCCCCTTCTCGTGGGAGTTACAATATCTGTTATTTTGTGCGGTTTCCGTCGCGCTCTGGTGAACATGTGGATGAGTGGGTAGTACGTGTTCCGTTGGCTCCATGCCTGGCCGATGGGAGCAGGAATAAGCTTGAGAGGGAGATTGCTTCAATGCAGTAAGGCCATTTCATCTTAATCTATAGAAGCGATACTAATAAATCCTCTTTGGCAGTATAGTAATTAATGAGACGACGATTTCAGTCCCAAAGATCCACGCATATAACCTGGGTGACGATTCTCAGCCACTATCATCGTTTGTTATTCTCGAATACATTGAGGGAGAGGTGTTCTCGCATGCGCGACTGAAGACCCTCTCGGACGAACAACGAAAGCGCTTTTACACTTCGCTTGCCGATATTTACATCCAGCTGAGGAGGCTCGAATTTCCGTCGATTGGGTGCTTGGCTCACGGTTTAGAAGGATTCAACGTACGAGACAAAATCGCCACTATTGACATCAATATGCAAGAGCTAGAAGGTCTACAGCCTTCCAAGATCCAAAGCTCCTTCTACAATGACAGAGGTTCTCTTACCTCGGCCAATGACTACGTGGCGATGCTACTTCAGATTGCGGATAATGCGTTCGTGGAGACTCGAAACAGTGTCTACGAAAGAGATCAGGGCGAGGATGCTCTATATCATCTCTATATCTTCCGCGAGTATGCCAAGAGCTGGGTAGATTGCCGCCTCGATCAAGGTCCGTTTGTTTTGGTCCATGGTGATTTAGAACCCTTTAACTTAATAGTGAATGATAACATGGAGATTATCTCGGTTTTAGATTGGGAATGGAGTCGTGTAGTACCTGTTCAATTTTTTAAGCCTCCTTTGTGGCTTAAGAATCCTGATACCACCAAATTAGCATGGAACTTCGTCTATCGGGACTACTTGAAGAGCTTCGACCAATTTTTGGAAATTGTGCGGACCCGAGAGTGCGAGAAATATGGGAATGAGTTGTTGTCGAATGAGTGGGCCAAGGCAAAGGAGGACAGCGGATTTCTTGTCGCCAATGCCTTGGAAAACTGGACCGACATCGACTGGTTCGCGAACCGGTATATTAACTGGAAATGTTATAAAGACAAGGGTGACCTGGATGAACGTATAAAGGCATTCATGAAGAAGGATCCAGCTCACAAAACACTCATTGAACGAAAAGTGTGCGAGGGAATTGTTTACAAGGTCGAAGCAGATAGACTTGAGGATACAACTATCAAATCAGCTGCAAGTTACACAGATAAACCTGCTTCAGCATATGCCACCATGAAGTACTTCTTTCTTCACGATCTATGGAAAGATACTATCTGTGTCAGTCCGACTATTGCACAGATAGTTTTGGGAGGGGCTTTAATCCTCACTGGGGCATCATACCTTCTTATCAAGCGCATCATCCAACCCCCATTAAAATCAGGTTGAATTCATCGCCTCTTCTAATTCTTCCAACTCTCCCTCCACTCCGGAATAATCCTCCTCCAAGCGACCGATGGTCAATTCAAGGGCGTCAATGGTGTCCTGATGGTTGAGACTAGAAGACGCTATGCCTCGAGCGGCCTTTGCTGCTTTTGAAGATGATGACGCAACTTCCTGAGCTTCATCGTCCATCGTATCCAGAATTTTCTGCATATCATCCTTTTGTGTCTGGATTTTATCGCTCAACTCTTTCTTCAAGTCTTTCAGCCTTTGAAGTTCTTCGATACGGGCGTCGGTGATTTTGTTTGACATCTTGTAAATATTATTATAGTCTGTAGATTAATATACTATTATAAATTCAGCTTGATATGACAGGTGAAGATATTTATACTATACGGTCATCTGTTCGAGTTCCCGCCAGCGCATCATGCAGATTGGTCACATGATGACACCGAGAACCCGTACTCTAGAAACTCCGTATATATCTAGTAGTTTCTTAGTCTAAGGCTGAACTACACTAGTTAGGCTCTAGTAGTATATATAGATTTTTTCCTCTTATCTATTTTTCTATATAAAGATAAACTTCTTTTTATTATAGAATTTTCTTCTCTAATACTCTTTTATTTTTAAAATAAAAATAAAAAGCTAGATTCTAATAAAGAAATTAATATACTAATTTACTTCTTAGTTAAAGAAATATAGTATCTAATTGTCTTTTATAGAAAGAATAATAAAAGAACTAGTAGTAAGAAATCTATAGTTTAATATTATAAAAAGCTTTTAAAGACTAAATATATCTAATATATCTAGTATATTTAAATCTTAAGTATACTATTATAATACTAGTTATAATAAAGATAATAGCAAGTATACTTATACTAGAAGTACTAGATATACTAGATATATTAAATATACTAATATATTAGATATACTAAGTCTTATTCTTAATAAGATTCTATATTATACTATCTCTTTATAAACTAAAAACAGAGAGAGTAGTATAGATTAGTTTTATACTATCTTATAAGTACTATAAAACTAAGACTAAGAAAATACTTTATATAAGCTTTTATACTATAAATTATATACTCTTTTAGATAGGCTTTCTAAAAAACTTCTATCTATTTTATTTTAATAGATTAAAGTTATATTCTTCTACTTAGTAATCCTTTTTAATTTCCTTCTAAGACTACCTTCTTTCTTAACTTTAAATATATATATTATAACTAATACTAAATAAAAACTAATTATAAATATAAAATACTATAATTAACTATTAATAGTACTATAATATATAATAATATTATAATATTTACTAAAGTAAAGCTTTATATATATTATTTTAGTTTTAGAAGTTAATATAGTATATATCTTCTACTACCTAATAAGTAGTATAAGATTAATAGTTAGAAACTACTTTATCTTAGGTTTTATACTATATTATATATATACTTTTTAATAGACTTTATAGAATATTTATATCTATTTTATCTAGTTAGTTTAGAGTTATATACTTCTACTTACTAATAATTCTATCTTACTCTAATCTTAACTCTAACTCTAAAAGTACTATAGCTTTTACCTTTTCTAAACATAGTAACTAGTTATATACTATTCTAAGTAACTTATAAAAAGTATAACTTTTATTATATATTTTTAGATAAAACTACTAGAGTAGCTTAAAGTTAGTTATTTTTAAGAATTTACTATATTAAAAAGAGTATAGAAATATAATAGTAAAATATAAATAACTTAAATCTAAAACTATTTTAAATATAAAACTCTTACTAAGAGCTATTTATAAATAGTTTAGTTATAATAGTATAAAATATATATAACTAGTAAATAAGTATATAAAGATATATCTAATATAATAATATAAACTATTATATAAGTTTAATAATAGTAAGATAACTATTAAATTTACTTTTTATAAAATAAAAAAAGTTAGAATATATATATATTTATAAGAGTTTAGACTATATAAAGTCTATAAATAAAATCTAAAGAATACTTTAGAAGTATAATACTTAAATAATATATAATCTTAACTAATTATACTTAATTACTAAAATATAAAGTTCTTAATAAAACAGTATAGATTTATTCTAACTATTATAGATTAAAGAGAGTTTAGAGTAAAGTTAGAAATAAAACTTTAAAAGTTAATAATAGTAATAACTTAGTTAAGAGGTTATTTTAATAGTATACTATTCTTTCTCTAAATTTAAATAAGACTTCTTACTTAGCTAAAAGTATAAAGAAAGTAAGACTTCTTACTAAAGTAAGAAGTTAAGAGTTTAGCTAGTTAATATTAAATAATAAGTCTAATATAAGAAATATAATAATATAAAATCTATATAAATATAAAATCTATATAAATATAAAATCTATATAAATATAAAATCTATATAAATAGAAAATGTATATAAATATAAAAGAGATATATAAAAGTATCTTTTATAAAAGAATAAATATAAATACTAAGAGCTTATTTAGCTTATATATATCTAGAATCTATACTACTAAAAATAAGAAGGTAATATATATATCTACTAGTATTTAGTATATATTTTAAAACGTAATATAAATTCTATATTTAACCTCGTTTATCTTAGTATATAGATAAATAAGATATATATTACTAAAAAAAGAATTAGATCTCTAGAGGTATATATCTCTAAAAGTTTATATATATCTCTTTTTATCTACTAGTTTTATAGTACTAACTTAAATTTATTCTAATATATATACTATAAGCTAAACGATTACTTAATATATTAAGAAATAAGTAATAATATATAGTAACTTAAATAAAGTTACTATTTAGAACATCTTATTAAATATCTATATATATATTTAAATAATTTATATAAGCTAAATAGGCTCTAAGCTTTAATATAAAAGAAAAGACTTAATTAGTCTTCTATTATTCTAAGTAGGAGTATTTATATATAGAAGATTAAAGATTTAATAATAATAATAACTAAGAACTATCTAATTTAGCTAATACTAAATTATTAAAGCTAAAAGCTAAATATTATCTTTTATATATAAATACTAGATATTAATATCTTTAGTATCTTTAGTATATAAGTATTAGAAACTGAAATAATTTAAATAATAAAGTATTATAAAAAAGATACTATTTTCTTTACTAATATAATATTTTATAAAAGCTTAGTTTATTCTTATATATTATAAAAGTAGTATTAATAGTTAAAATAGATCTATTATTAGGTTTTAAAACTAGTTTAAATAATATTTTAACTAAAGCTAAACTATTTAAGTTAAAAATATAGTAGTATAAAGTAGCTTATTACTAGATTTTTTAACTCTAAACTCTATCTACTTTATTTATTAAGCTTTAAAGTTAGATATATACTATATATACTATTCTTAAAAGCTATAGTAACTTTAGCTAAGATCTTCTATAAAAATTATTATATAAGATAGTTACTTAAACTTATATAATAATAGTCTAGTTATCTCTTTAGCTAGTCTATTAAGCTTTAAAAGTAGATATATACTATATATACTATTTAAATAAGCTATATTACCTTTAGTTAAAACCTGTAAAAACCTTATTATATAATATAGTTACTAAAGCTTATATAGTAATACTTTAGTTATCTTTCTATATCTTCTTTTAAGTACTAGATATATTATCTATAATAACCTAAGCTATAATACTTTAATAAGTATTCTAAAAAGTCTACTTTATAAAATAGTTACTTAGACTAAGTAATTAATTACTTAGTACTTAAAGTTTAAATATTTATAAGTATTTTAATATTATAGTTTTTAAATTTATAACTTAGTTTACTTAATAAGAAGTACTTAGTTCTATTAGTATTATTATTTTAAAACTTTTACTTAGTAGTAATATTCTTACTAGTTTACTATTACTAAGTTTTTAATTAGAATATCTAATATAACTATAAGGTTTTAGTATTTTAGTATTAAAAGTTTTATTTTAGATATAATATAAACTATTTAGAGTTCTTAGTATTAATAGTCTAGTAATACTAAATATTATTCTAGAATTATAATAACTTTTAATATAAGTAGAACGTTTTTTAATATTTTAAGATTAATAGCTATATCTTAAAATAAAATACTATTTTCTATTAAAAACCTAATAAAAAAACTTAATTACTATTAAAAATATATTATTTTTATATAAATAGAAAAACTATTATAAAAGTACTATTATTAAACTAATTACTTTTAATAATAGAATAAAGACTATACTAGTTAAAATATATTATTTAATTAGTATAGTTAAATAATACTATAGTATAATCTATTAAGTATATAATTTTATATACTAATAAGAGCTTTATCTCTTATAAAATCTAGTACTAAAAATAGCTTTTAAAGTAATTAATAATATAATAGGCTTAAATAGCCTAGTCTTTACTTAAAGAACTACTAATAATACTTCTTCTTAACTAATATTTATAGAATCTTAGAAAGCTACTAAATTAATATAAAAGTAGATTATATTCTTTTAAGTTAAATTAGCTCTTAATATATTAAATAGACTAATTACCTAAGTTAAGAACTTATTTTTAAATTTAAATGTTTTAATATAATAAGAGTATAAAAAAGTATAAGTTCTTTTATACTTTAAAAAACTAAAGATATAAACTATATTATATTACTATTAAGTATTCTAATAAGGTTTAAATCTATAATTATAAAACTATATATTATTAAAACTTCTAAAACTTATAAGTTAGTATTAGTAGAAAGAGATACTTTTAAGATAGTATTATTAAATAAAATAAGAATATAAACTTATAAAGAAAGAACTAATTTTAAGTCTTAGAATAAGTAAGATATAAGCTAAGATTAATAGGATATTAAGTAATAATTACCTTTTTTTTAATATTAATACTATTAGCTATAAATCTATTAAAATATTAGAATCTTTTTTAAATCTATTAAAAAAGTATAATTATAAATAACTCTAAAAGTATTCTAAACTTTTAAATACTTTTAAAGTATTATTATTATTATTCTTATACTACGTAGGCCGTAGGCCGAGCTCTAAGAGTAAGTAGTATATCTTCTATTCTAGTTTATATAGCCTTTTAGCTTATTCTTCTTTATCTCTTAAGCTTCTTTATAAGTATAATTCTTCTTTTCTTTAGTTCTTATTATTATTTATTTAAACCTTATCTCTCTAACTTAGTAATATAGTAGAAGAGTGTAGTAGGTTAACGTGTTTAACCTATTAAGGTATATATTAGTAGTATAAGAGGTGTATTTACCTCTAGAATTATTAGAGCTAAGGTCTTACCTTCTAGTATATCTTAGCTTTCTCCTTCTATTCCTCCTTTTCTTTTACCTCTTTCTTACTCTCCTCTCTTTCTTTAAGTAATTCTAGTACTAGCTTATACTTCTAGAGTCTCTCTAGCCTAAGTAGCTAAGTAGTTACTCTTAGTACTAGTTTCTTATCTACTAGTATTCTTTTTAGCTCTTATAGATCTCTAATCCTCTTCTTTAAAGCTCTTATAAGTATGTCTCTTTCTTATAGAATATCCTAGTAAAATAGAACTAGGTGTTCTACTATCTATTTACTATTTATATAAATATACTATAGTATAACCTAGTTTAGTACTCTTCTTATAAAAAGGAAAGCGTTTAGTCTTATTACCTCTATTTATACTTAGATAAGTAGTAAGCTTTTTACCTTAGTAAGCCTTTTATAAACCTTTTATAACTTCTACTTATCTAGAACTACTTTATCTAATACTTCTATATATTATATTAGGTTCCTCTTTTAAGTCCTTCTCTTTTAAGTCTCTAGATAGTTTTTATAATAGCTCTCTACAAATATATAAAGAGAGTACTTATAGAATAGTATCTAATATTAAGAAAAACTAAACTAAAGAGAAAAGCAAAGAGTATATATACTCTAGCTTTATTTATATATATTAAGTAAAGCCTTATTAAAGCCTTAAGATAATCTGGTTATATAAGTAACGTATATAACTAGAACTATTATACTACTTCTTTTATTAAATAGGCCTCTTATAACTAAGTAGCTTTGTCCTTCTTTAATATAGAAGTATTAACTTCTAGCTTACTATAATTCTCTCTTCTATCCTTATATACTGCTTTTTATAGTAGAAGAGCTTCTAAGAGACTAGCTATCTTTAGCTACTCTAAATAGAACTTCTCTACTAGTTATAGTATATATATTAGTTATTAAGCTAGATACTAATTAAGATCTTTATTATAGCCTTTCTACTTAATTTAGTAATAGAGAGACTACTATCTCTTCTTACTAGCTAGTATTTCTTTAACCTTCTATTCCTCTTCTTTATTTATAATAATCAACGAAGGTAGTATAACTACCTATCTTAGTAAGAGATCGTCTATAGCCTTATTTAACTTCTTAGAGGCAAAGATAGAGTAGACTTTAATAAAAGCTAGTAGTTATAAATAGAAAGTAGAATCTACTTTCTTAAGAATCTTAAAAGGACTAGCTATCTAGTAGTCTAGTTCTTAGCTTAGTTATTAAGTTATCTAGTCCTTTATTATAACGAAGACTATATCTCTTACTCTAAAAGTAACGTTTTATCTATATTTATTTACGTCTTATTCCTTCTTTTTTTAAGCTTTTAATATATTTACTTAGCTAATGTCTAAGACCTTCTAGATTATCTTTATAACTATTATAGCCTCTTCTTATAATAGCTGTTCTTTTATATTAGCTAGTTCTAGTATTTACTAGTTAAACGAGGTTCTTAGTATATATCTTTTTTATAACTTAAAAAGCGATATTCTAATAGTACTATAAAGTAGTACTAACTATATATAGTCTATTATTAGAAAGATCCTAGACTAATTAGTATAATAATAATTAATATATAGTTATAAGTACTAATTAAGGTATTAATTTATAATCTTAGTCTAGCTATTAGTTTAAGCGTGGTTTATAATAGAGAGTTAAAGCTAAATACCTAGAATTTAAGTAAACTTCTTCTAGAACATAGTAATAAAGTAAGAGCCTTTATCTAATATTATACTTTCTAGAATCTTATAGTATTATAGAATATATTTAATATATAACCTTATTATCTATTTAAAAGTAATATTCTTATAATAGAGTATTAAAATAGACTACTTAGATAAGTAGTCTATTATTATAAATATGTTATTATAACTATACTTATTAACTAGAAAGGACTTAAAATCTATAACTATATAGTAGTACTAAGAGTAGGTATAGATAGCTAAGTGTTTTTCCTAAGAAACGTCTACTCTTTTATATTTATAGTAGTTTTGTATATATTTTATAATATTAGCTTTTATATTTTACTAAATATATCTTAAATATAGAATCTAGTAGGTTTTATCCCTTTTAAGGTAAGCTAAAAGTATTTAATTATAAGCCTTATAAATTAGGTCTATTCTAAGTATATCTATGTCTAGTACTACTAAGTAGTCTTAGTAAAGTAAAAGGCCTTTTTCTAGAGTATATAAGGAATTTGTATTAGTTTTAGCTTATATTTATATAACTTAAAGTATTATAGTATTCTTATTTACTTAGTAGATTTGTTTTAAAAGTATAAATAATTCTTAGAAGTAGTCTTTATTAACTAGAGCTAGTATAATTAAGCTTATTTCAACTTCTAAGTTTTTAAACGCTTTTATATTAACTTATTCCTTTATTAGAAGTATATAGGTCTAGTATTACTCTTTAAGTTCCTTCTATAAGTGTATCTTATTTACTTTATAAGTTACAGTATTTATCTTCTTATTCTTATACTTAGAATAGAATATAATAATAAAATAGTACTTAGCTAAGGCTTTAACTTACCTTACTTAATAGGTAGTAAGTTACTTAGTAGTTATAAAGTACTTAAGCGCTTTATAATTAGTATAAATATAGATCTTTAAATAAGTACTTTATAGTTCTAGTCTCTATTTTATAAGTAAGTGTATAATAGTAAGTAGCTCTTTATTATATATTTTATAGTTATACTTAGCTAGAGATATAGTCTTACTAAAGTAGGTTATAAGGTACTATTCTCTATTAGCTTATTATTATTATAATACTTTAATAATAATTCTATTTAAAGTGTTTATTTTAATTATAGTAGGAAGGTTAAGAAAGTAGTAGTAGAGGATTAGTATAGAGATAAGTACTACTTTTAGGTCTTTAAACACTTCTTAGTACTCTTTATTAAAATTAAAAGGTATATTATTCTATATAAAGTATACTAAGAGCTTTATAATTATACTATAGTTCTAGATAAACCTTTAATAGAAGTTATAGAAACTAAGAAAGCTTTAAACGCCTTTTACTATCTTTAGAGCTTACTATTTCTATACTACTAAGACCTTTTTAGGATCTACTTTAATACTATTAGTACTAATAATAAACCTAAAGTATTTTATCTTCTTAATATTAAACTTATACTTCTTAATATTAACTTATAACCTAGTATTTTTAAGATATTAAAGGACTTTTTATATATACTTTTTATATTTAAGAATATTTAATAAGTAGATAAGGATATTATTTAAATAGATAGAGTAGAAGTTATCTAGATAGTTAAATAGAACGTTGTTTATATAGTACTAGTAGGTAGATAGACGATTTTTTAAACTAAATAGTAAGACCTTATACTTATATGTTTTATAATAAGTATAAAAAGTAGTTAATTCCTTAGTATCTAAATCTATTTATATATAGTAGAAGGCTTAATAGATATCTAGCTTAGTAAAAATATAAGCTTAATTAATATATATAAGTGTTTTATTAATAAGAGGTAATAGATAGTAGTCTTTTTAAATAAGATTATTAAGTTTTGAGAAATTAATATAGAAATATAGTCTTCTATTTACTTTCTTTATAAATAGAATAGAAGTAGTAAAGAAAGACTAGCTATATTTAATAAACCCTTTATAGAGATTTTCTAAGATATATTCCTTTATAGCTAATAACTCTTTTATAGATATCTTATATAAAAGAGAATATTTAAGAGTATTTAGACCTTTAAGATTAATCTTATAGTTATAGTATTAGTAAGATAGAAAGGTGTTTAAGATAGCCTTAGAAAATACTTCTTTAAAGTCTTAATACTTATTAGGAAGAGTGATATTAGAGGCTATGTCTAGCTCTTAATTAGCTATAATAGTATTAATTTTATGTATACTTATAGTAAATATCTTACTATTCTTTTAGAGTAAGTAATAATATATTCTTATAGCTAAAATAGCTAAAATGTTAATAATAAAATCTAACTTCTTTAAGATAAAGAGTTTCTAATAGTATACTAGATTAAGTACCTTCTTTATAATACTCTTAAGTTCTTTCTTTATAATCTAGTATTATACTTATATTAAGGACTTATAGCCTCCTCTACTACGTATAGTTAGAGTATAACTAGTTAAGATTATAGTATTAATTTTAAAATAATTTATAAGCTTTAAGAGTCTTCTACCTTATTAGTACTATTTATCTATTTCTATAGCTTAGTTATAAGTATTAGCTTTATCTTAGTAAGAGAGTATAGAGTCTTTTAGTTATATAACGTCTTAAGAGAGAGGAGTTAGCTATTAAGTAGAGAAGTAAAGCTTAAGATTATTAGGCTAGAGTAGTTTTTAATAAGTTATATTAATATTAATATAAAAGTATTTAAAGAACTTCTAGCTAAAGATAATATTATATAGATCTAAGTCTAAGAGAATAAATAGTATATTAAAAAATTTATAGCTATTTAAGATATAATTTAAAAAGAGATAGTATATAGCTTTACTTCTAATTTCTTTATTATATCTACAAATCTTAATAGAGATAGGAAGTCTTTTAGTTTTTAAACTATAAAACTTTATAAGATTATAACTAAGTTATATATTTATAAAAGAAAAGGTATTTACTCTTAGGTTACTAAGAGTAGTAGTTTATATACTAAATCTATTAATAGTTATTATACTAGGTAAAGTAAACACTTTCTTATTAATTAATAACTATAGATTAATCTTAGAGAGATTAATCCTATATTTACCTAAGAAGAAGTCTTCTCTTAGACTTCCTCGTTTCTTAACTCTAAGCTTATATCTTCTCTTTTAAGCTTTTTAAGGTTAACTCTATATATCTTTAGCTTTAGATAATCCTTAATATAATAACTAGATTTACTATAGTTAAAGTACTTATCTAATAGTCTTAGAGTTAAGTAGTTATTTATAGTAGAGATGTTAAAGCGTCTAAGAGAGATAAAAGAGGTTATAGAAGAAGAAGAGCTAGTAGGCGTAGGAGTAGACGTATACTAGTTTAAGATAGAAGGAAAGTTTATTACTTATACTTTTTAAGAAGTAAGATTTTAAAGATTACTATTAATACTACTTATAAGATTATAAAAGGAGTTTATATCTCTCTTAGCTTAGAACCTAGTAATAATAAGAGATTAGCTTAGTATAGGAGTTAACTTATTCTATAAGTCTTCTACCTAGTCTTATTAGAGAACTTTAGCTTTATCTATAAGTTATTAGAACTTAGTATAGAAGTTATAGAAAGTTTCTATTTTTAATATAATAAGGTCTTAATATTAGATATAAGCTTCTTAGTATATATAAGAGCTAATAGTAATATTTTAGAGATAAGTTAATATCTCTTTATAGCTATTAAACTAATCTATAGTATTAAACTTATATCTTAGGTAAATATAGTTTTAAGCTCTTCTAGAAGTATAATAGTAGATTAAATTTATCTTTACTTCTTTAGACTTAAAGTAGTTAGTATTAATAAATAACTTTATTATAATTTTAGTTTCCTAGGTTATATAGATGAATTCGTCTTTTATAGTAAATTAGTAAGAATTAGCTATTCTACTTATCTTCTTTAATAATAGAACTATAGAAGAGAAACGAGTTATATTAAGAGTTTATATCTAAGTAAGAGTATATTAATAGGAAGTACTAGCTATGTTTAAAGCATTTACTTTAAGTTTATAAACTTTACTTATTAATAAGGTTATTACTTTAAGGATTTATTATAGAGTAGAGTTAAGTAGAGGTGATTTAGAGATTTTATACTATAAGGAACTAGTAGTTACCTTAGTAGGAGGAGGTAGTAGTAGTATAGTAATAGCTAGTATATATGTTTTAGTAGATTAAGTTCTTAAGCTAGATTAGAATATAACGTTAATAGAAGAAGGAAGAGAGATTAGCTCTATTAACTTTAAAGTAGAGTAGAATAGTTCTTAGGTTAATAAGTTACCTTTAAAGGACTTAATATAGCTAATAGAAGAACGCTAGACCTTACTACTTAATATAAATAGGTTAGGCTTTATAGAGAAGGATAGTAAATTTAGTAGATTTAATATAAGTAAATATATATATTATTATTAGGATATTAGTAAAAGCCTTCTTAGGTAAAGAGAGAGAGTTTAGTTTTAGTATAATAGCTTTCTATAAATATATAAAGAGAGTGCTTATAGAATAGTACTTAATATTAAGAAAAACTAAACTAAAGAGAAAAGCGAAGAGTATATATACTCTAGCTTTATTTATATATATTAAGCGAAGCCTTAGTAAAGCCTTAGAATAACCTAGTTACGTAAGTGACGTATATAACTAGGACTGTTATAGTTTTTCTATTTTATAAGTATAGTATTATACTTAAATCTTACTTCTCTTACTTCCTACTCCTCTTCCTACTCCTATCTTACTATCTATAAGTATAGTATTACCTTCTTTACCTTTAGTAGTCTACCTCTCCTTCTCCTTTTTAGCTATATTACTATATATCTATAAGTATTCTAGATTAGTTCTTCTAGCTTAGACCTTTAGAACTTCCTCTTAAAAGTAGCTACTTATAAGTTAAGATATAAGTTAATTAACACGTAGTCTACTTTAACTTCTAAGCTTTAAACTAGAGTAGCTTTATATATCTCTATTACTACTTATAAGTATCTTTATTATTATATAGAGAAGCTCCTTACTATTCTCTTTATATTCCCTCTTTTTAGTATAGTATAGTACTATACTAACGCTTTATATACTATTATACTCCTTATTACTACTATATATATCTACTTTACTTAGTAGTAGTCTACTCTCTATATCTTTCTAGTAAGCCTTATAAGTATAAAGGTTTATATTATAAGCTTCTTTTAGACTCTTTCTTAGTATACCTTCTAGTTTAGTTTCTTATTAAGCTCTACTTCTAGGAACTTTATATACTTAACTAGTATAAGCCTTATCTCTTTAAACTAGACTATCTCTTTCTATAATACTCTTATTCTTATAAAGTATATAAGTACTATCTTTTCTAGGCTAAAAGCTATCTCTTACTTATTTACCTACTTATTATATACTCTTTAAGCTATTTTAAGTATCTTATAGTTTACTATTATACTTTTTAATATTATAAGTAGATTTATATTATCTATAAAGCTTACTATAATAAGCTTATTAATTCTTACTAGGTTCTTATATAATATTAAGGTAAAGAGAATAAATATTATTAGTAATAGTACTAATCCTTATAAGATATCTTATTTAAAGTCTCTTTTATCTATTAATTATCTATTAAAGAATAGTATAACTCTTTATCTAGAGAGGAAGCTTCTTATCTATATTATTACTTATTATAGAACCTCTTTCTCTCTTAATATATAAAGTAGCTATATATAGTCTACTTAGTTAAAGGCTTCTATTATATCTAGTTAAGCTAGAGATATATAGCTCTTATTTTCCTATACTATATATATACTTTCTATTACTATTTTAATTACTAGCTTTATATTTTAATACTTCTAGTTACTTATCTATAGCCTTAATAGTATTACTATTTCCTTTATAAGCTATATAAGCTTTTATATTATTACTTTTTTAAGAATCTTACTTATAGTTAAGAGTAGTACTATTAGTTAGTAGACTTCTACTTTACTCTACTCCTTAGTTATTTTACATAGTTTTCTTAGTACTATTACTTTTATATAGTAAAGATAGAATAAGAAGTACTATAAATAGAAGCTTACTTCTACTATTATAGTAAGTACTTTATAAAGCGGTTTATTATAGGCTTTTAAGAAGCTGTTTACTAGTATATTAAATCTTAACACTTTCTATAATACTAATCTTATAGCTATTTTAATATACTTCTTAGTTATATATTAGCTTACTAAGTCTCTATTAGAAACACTTAAGTAGTTAGCTATTAACCCTAAGGAGAACTTTTCTATAAGAATATAAGCCTTCTCTTAGTAGGTCTTACCTTTTATTCTATTAAGTAATATAAGTATTAATAGTACTAGTACTTCTAGTCTTATATATCTTTTAAAGTATACTTACTTCTTAAGTATCTAGAGTTTCCTTTTATCCTTTACTACTTCTACTAGTACCTCTCTCTAGCTCTTTATCTTTACCTTTCTACTTACTATTTAAAGTTTCTAAAAAGTATTATTAAGCTACTATCTTAAGCTCTCTATTTAGTACTCCTTCTAGGTTTTTTCATATTTCCTTACCTTTCTTAATACTTCTTTAACCTCTATATTCTACTAAGGCTATACTCTTTCTCTATCTAGCTTTTAGAATAGTATTAAGGTCTATACTATCTTTTAAAAGTCCTTTATAAGTCTTTATACTAGTCTCTTAAGTTCTTATATATTTTAGATTATAGGTATTTCTAAGTTAAAGACTTCTACTTTAACTAGGATCTTATTTATTAGTCTCTAACTAAATCTAAGCACTTATAGTACCTTTCTCTCTTCTCCTACTTTTATTATAAGAAGTTAAGCTATATAGTCTAATCTTAATAGGTCTAGAGACCTTTACTAGGTTACTACGTTCTTAATAGAGAAGGTAAAGTTAATTATAAAGTTATAAGAGCTCTCTCTTCTCTATATAGCTTTACTATAAAGTATATCTCTCTCTAATACTTATAATATAGTAAGTTTAAGAATAAGGTCTACGTTCTTATTATATCTCCTATATATATTTTATAAAAAGTAGTAAGTATTTAGATTAGCTATTATAAATACCCTTCTTAGTCTTACTTATTCGAGTATATTCTTAATTAGTATCTACTTTATCTATAAGTTATAGACTAAGTAGACTATTATCTTATCTACTCTCTCTTCTATTATTATACTTATCTAGTTCTTATCTATAATATATATCTAGCTTACTTTTAAGTATCTTTTATATATAAAGAGTACTATTACTCTATTTAACTAGATTATATTATATTTTAAGCTTAAGAAGTAACTAAGAGAGTCTCTTATACTATTCTATACTAGTTCTTAGATTACTAATATATTATATTCCTTCTTATAATTTAGAGCTATATTAAAGGCTTTTAGTATCTTTCTTATATTCTAGTATAGTACTATTATACTTATAATAGTTCTATAAGTAGAGTTTAAGTTACTTCTATTTCTTCTTTAGTTAAATCTCTTATTATACTAAGAGAGCTCCTTAGCCTCTTTAAAAACTAGGTTAGGTTGCTACTATTTATATATTCTACTTTATTTATATTTATTAGCCTCTTTAGTATAGATCTCTATCTCTATCTCTTCTTTAAGCTTTATAAGCTCTCTTTCTAGTTAAAGGTAAATAAGTAAGATATCTTTACTTTACTCTCTTTTAAGAGTCTTTATAGGTTTATAAACATAGTTATCTTATTAAGATATTATTCTCTTATCTATTTATAGTATTACTCTCTTATATAGTACTCTTTTATAAATACTAAGTATTCTTCTTTATAATTCCTATACTTTACTAAGTATTCTTTTAGGTTTTTCTTACTAAGATACTCTTTCTTACTCTCTTTATACCTCTTATATATATACTAGGCGTACCTCTTATTCTATTTATAAAAGCGTACTATATACTCTTACTTTTACTACTTATAATACTTTTATACTACTACCTCTAAAGTATATCTTTTATAATATCTCTCTTATATATAGCCTTCTTACTTCTTCTATTATTACTACTTTAAGAATATAGTTCTTTTAAGCTAGTCTCTCTTATTCTTAATACTCTCTATATCTATTTTCTTATTATATAATCTTTAGTATTCTTATACTAGAGACTTAAGAGATACTCTATAATATACTCTCTTTTTTATTCTTAAGTCTATTTACTAAAGCTCTTTTTATAAGTACTATAAGTATTCTTACTACTACTACTTTTCTTTATTTAAATACCTTCTTTACTTAGCTATTATCTTATATATATCTTACTTACTTCTCTTTCTTAAACCTTATAATAATATCTCTACTTTAGAGCTTTTAAGCTATTATTACTCTTACTCTATATCTATCTATATTTATAGCTCTAATTACTTCTTTTAGTAATAGCTTATTCTTCTCTTTATCTATCTCTATTACTTAGACTATAATCTCTCTAGTATATTTAGCTAGTACTATATATTCTCTTTATAGTATAGTTACTACCTCTCTTTATAGTCTCTTAGTTCTAGCTCTCTCTACTTATATTAGACTATACTCTTTTATTCCTTCTATTCTCTTAACTATAATAGTAAGCTTCTCTTATAGAATTCTATATATAATTATATTATCCTCTCTCTTTTTAGTTCTCTTATACTTAAGTACTTTTCCTACTACTTTAATAATTACTTTAATACCTCTCTTCTTTATTACTAAGTTAAGTATTATTTAGATTAAGCTCTTCTTTATTATATCTACGTAGTTTAATACTCTCTTCTATTCTTTTATACTCTACTCTTCTTAGTTTATTATACTATCTTTATTAGTTACTAGTACTTTAGAGAGAGGAATAGAGGCTCTTTATAAGCCTCTCTTTTTCCTACTACTACTACTACTACTATAATTACTTAGTATAATTATAGAGTGCTTTAGTCTCTTTCTAAACTATTTAATAGTCGCCTAAACGTATTTTAAGGCTTTTAGAGTTACTTTATTAATTCTAAAAAAGTTTTTTTTTAAAAGTATTATTATAAGAGTTAAATACTTTTATTAATAAAACTATAAACTATATTACTATAATATTGAAAATATTTATAACTAATAATAGTATAATATATACTAAACTATAAATAATTAATTAAATAATTAAAGTATTTTTAAGATTATTACTTAAGTAAAGTTATTTAGAATACTTAGATTATAGTTTATAAAAATATTAAATTTAATAGTATAGTACTTAGTTTTATAAATTTAAAACTAGTAATCTATATATATAATAATACTAGAAAGTTAATACTTACTTAAGTTTATACTATTTGAAGAATAAGCTAAAGATAAAAATACTTTATATTTAATTAAAATCTTATCTAAGTATTTATATAGTTATTAATAAAATTAAAATTAAAATTCTTTATATAACTATTAAAGTAGTACTTTTAATAAAAAGATATATTTTTTAAACTAGTAAAGCTATTATATAGTACTTTAGAGGCTAGTAACTATTAGTTTATATTATAATAGTTAAAAAAAAACCTCTCTCTTCTATATATAAAATTATATTAATATAATAAATAAGTATAATTTAATATCTCTTTTAATATAATAGACTTTTAAACTAAAAATACTTTTATACTTCTTAATAATACTTTTACGAATAAAGAAAAAGATACTATTAATAAAACTAGATTTATATCTAAAGAGAGAGAAAAGCTTATTATTAATTATTTAAATAAATTTAATTAAAAGGTAATTAATAAGTATTATATAAAATACTTAAGTTTATATATAAGTTAAAAGATCTAATATAAGATATAGTTTATATATAGTATATATTAAGAATAAAGATTCTATATAATATATTTAAGAAGTATACTTAGTTATATTATATAAGATATAGTAACTTTATTTAAAATATTTTAAGAAATATCTTAAAAACTAACTTAGCTTTATTTCTTAATAGTTTAGTTCTCTTTTTTACTACTTTTTTAAGCTTTAAACTTTACTATTTATTTAATATATTATATATAAAGCTTTTAATAACTTATACTAGAATCTTTTTAAAAGTATTCTAAAAAAAATATACTTTCTAAGATAGTTACTTAAACTTAGTAATTAATAGTTTAATAGTCTCTTAACTTTATATACTAAGTTTATAATTTAAATATTTAAGAATAAGTCTATAGTTTTACTAGTATTATTATCTTAAAACTCTATCTAAGTTTTAATATTACTAGTAGCTTATTATTATAAAGAGTTTATTTAAAATACTAATAATTACTAATATAACTAAGAAATATTCTAGTATTTAAGTATTAAGAGATATAACTTAGCTTATATTTAAAATAGTTTTTTCTTCTTAGTATTCTAATATATAATAACTACTATAAATTATAATTATCTAATATTACTAGAGATTTACTTAGAATTAGACTAATTATTATTATTACTAAAAAGTTATTAATATTAAGTAATAATTACCTTATTTACTAATAAGCTTTAGGTTTAAACCTTAGTTAATACTAGTTCTTTCTAGTATTATTTAAAAGGTTTAATTACGTTCTTAGTTATAGTTATATAAATATATAATTCTTAAAACAA